>JAQQAC010002701.1:4057266-4150173 GCA_029783875.1 Phataginus tricuspis | reverse complement strand
AGAATAAATATTGTCAAAATGGCTATACTACCTAAAGCAATCTACAGATTCAATGCAATCCCTATCAGAATACCAACAGCTTTCTTCAATGAACTGGAACAAATAATTCTAAAATTCATATGGAACCACAAAAGACCCCGAATAGCCAAAGCAATCCTGAGAAGGAGGACTAAAACAGGGGGAATTACACTCCCTGACTTCAGGCTCTACTACAAAGGCACAGTAATCAAGACAATTTGGTATTGGCACAAAAAAAGACCCACAGACCAGTGGAATAGAATAGAAAATTCAAACATTAACCCAAACATATACAGTCAATTAATAGTTGATAAAGGAGCCTTGGATATACAATGGGGGGATGACAGCCTCTTCAGCAGCTGGTGTTGGAAAAACTGGACAGATACACGTAAGAGAATGAAACTGGACTACTGTCTAACCCCATACACAAAAGTCAAATCAAAATGGATCAAAGACCTGAATGTAAGTCATGAACCCATAAAACTCTTAGAAAAAAACATAGGCAAAATTTCTTGGACATAAACATGAGCGACTTCTTCATGAACATATCCCCCCGGCAAGGGAAACAAAAGCAAAAATGAACAAGTGGGACTATATCAAGCTGAAAAGCTTCTGTACAGCCAAGGACACCATCAGTAGAACAAAAAGACATCCTACAGTATGGGAGAATATATTCATAAATGACGTATATGATAAGGGGTTGACATCCAAAATATATAAAGAACTCACGCACCTCAACAAACATAAAGTAAATAATCCAATTAAGAAATGGACAGAGGACATGAATAGACACCACTCCAAAGAAGAAACTCAGATGGCCAACAGGCACATGAAAAGATGCTCCACATCGCTAATCATCAGAGAAATGCAGATTAAAACCACGATGAGATATCACCTCGCACCAGTGAGGATGGCCAACATCCAAAACACAAACAACAACAAATGTTGGCGAGGATGTGGAGAAAAGGGAACCCTCCTACACTGCTGTTTGGAATGCAAATTAGTTCAACCATTGTGGAAAGCAGTATGGAGGTTCCTCAAAAAACTCAAAATAGAAATACCATTTGACCCAGGAATTCCACTCCTAGGAATTTACCCTAAGAATGCAGCAGCACAATTTGAAAAAGACATATGCACCCCTATGTTTATCGCAGCACTATTTACAACAGCCAAGAAATGGAAGCAACTTAAGTGTCCGCCAGTAGATGAATGGATTAAGAAGGTGTGGTACATATACACAATGGAATATCATACAGCCATAAGAAGAAAACAAATCCCACCATTTGCAACAACATGGATGGAGCTAGAGGGTATTATGCTCAGTGAAATAAGCCAAGCCGAAAAAAGACAAGTATCAAATGATCTCACTCATATGTGGAGTATAAGAACATAGAAAAAACTGAAGGAACAAAACAGCAGCAGACTCACAGAACCCAAGAACGGACTAATAGTTACCAAAGAGAAAGGCAGTGAAGAAGATGGGTGAGAAGGAAGTGACAAAGGGGGGTAAAAGGGGCATTACAATTAGTAGATGTAATGTTTGGGGGGCACAGGGAGTGCTGTACAACTCAGAGAAGACAAGTAGTGACTCTATAGCATCTCATTACGCTGATGGAAAGTGACTGTAATGGGGTTGGTGGGGGGGACCTGATGAAGGGGGTAGTTTAATCACCATAATATTGCACATGTAATTGTAGATTAATGATACCAAAATAAATTATAAAAAAAATACTCATTTGTCATTACTAGTCACATACAGTTTCTTGTGGTTTTAGTCATTATAAAGTTGCTACTGAGAACCTAGTGGACTCTGGGTTCATTGATAAAGACCCCTTTCTGGTCTTTCAAAGAGAAGAACCTGGCTCTGTATTGTGGTAAATTCAGGAAACAAATGAATGGCTAAAAGATACGGTAGCATCTGTATATAAAATTAAGGCTGCTGCCACCGGGACCACTCTGATCCCTGATAGAGTGAGGACACGGAGGGCCACAAAGGTCAACCACTGCACAAGTCCAATGCCAGCAAGAGAAGTGGGGTGGGAGGCCGAGTCTCCTGCAGAGTGCACGTTCTTAACCAGCACCCGACACAGCCTCTCCAGGAGTATTCCGACTGCCACACTCCAAATTATGGAATTTGAACCTAGAGACTGATTCTCGTCATTTTCTGAGTGCACTTAAGAATATGGTAAATCATTAAAATTTACAGCCATTATTGGATTAAGCATGAGGTGCCTTAGCTGGATTTCTTCAGTCATTCATTTGTAGTGAGTTACCACCTCACGTGCTCGTGGCTATTGCTGTATTAAATTATCTTCAGTTATAATTGTTTTTCTTTGCATCTGGTTTGATTTTGTCAGGATTTCATGTTACTGATTGTGTAGATTTCTATGATATTCTTTCTATAGAATTTCTCACCCTCGATTGTGTAAGGAATAATTTTCAGTATGCTTATTGTTCGGCTGAAATGTTTTTGAAAATTTATTTTAAAGAGAGCTTTATTTAAATAAAGAGAACTGCTTCATTTATTTGTTTTCATGAGTGAAATACTGCAAACATATTTTGTCTTCATTCATTTCAATTCCTTTTAACTGTCCTGGACTATTCTGTTGTATCAGTGACAGAATTCTCCAAAGCATTTGACACTGGACTAGTAGGTTTCATTTAGTTTTCTCCAACACATATTTGATGCAAAAATTACATTTTTATATTTATGTAGCAATTACATGACTGATTCAGATCTCCATGGAAGAGGTTGAGGTTAATGCTTCCTAATGAGTTGTTTTTCTTTCATCAGAGAAGAAATTCTTGTGTAAAACTGGGCTGCTAACATTCATTGTTTTTCTTGGATAAAAGTATGTGGCACGATTTAGGTGATATGCAATTTAATCTGTGTTAATAAGGGTCAGCACTGCCATCTGGACTATAAAATCAGGCTGCCTCTTGAGGAAAGAAATGATCTAATTTCTAAACTCATTATAAGAGTTTCCTTTTAACATTCGTTTAATTATGATATTGAAGGAAAATCTCATTCTTTGAAAGTCAGTTTTAATATATTTCACAGGTAAAGGTGGCCCAAATGCTACGAAGTAAGATGGTTTCAGCAGTTTGAGGAAAGCTCTGAATGAAGTGTGAGAAGTTAGCTGTTAATCATAGGTTCTGGGCTTGCTGGCTTTCACGACTCTAACAATGCCTGCCTCTCTTTGCCACCCCATCTCCTCTAAGCATTTTGTTTTTACTCTCTTTTTAACCCTGAACTGTGTAGGTCTCACCTCTCCAGGGTTTCTCATCGATCAAAGACATCCACATCCTTCTTCTGTTACTAATTCTCTCTAAAAACAGACCAACCCCTGCCAGGCTGGGTCTATAAGGGTTTCAGATCATTTGTTGTATGTTTCCATTTCTCTCTTCTGCACCCTTTCCTGCCCTACTCCCAGCCCATATCCATTTATATTTGCTACAAGGATGCAGACTCCTCTGTGCTAGATAAAGTGCACAAATATTAAAATCCCTTTTTATAAGGTACTTTAAAAAAATTACAGTTTGAGATATAATTCTTTGGTGCTTGCTTTAAATAATAATCCTTATGATGGTTCCCAAATTAATTCGATGACATAAAATTTTATGTATCTTCCTCTATAAGTTGGTAGAATGATTATCATTCTCATACTTCAGGGGATCATTCAATTAAATGTGTTTTTAAACAATTTGAAACATAAGTGATTTTGAGTAGGACGGATCTAAATATTCAGCACAGAGAAACAGAAAAAAACTCCCTCTGATGATTTGGCTTATATATTGGTGATTTGCTTTAATTTTAATGAATTCTTTCAGCCTAAGACTAGACAAACAAGAAAGAGAACACAGATTACAAATAGACAGAGACTAAGCAGATGAACAATATTTTCGATGTCCTGAAAGGATTGCTCATTTTACATCTATTTTCCCAGGAATAGCAAGAAGAACTGATTTTCAAAGAGCCATGTTGAAGGCAGAGATTTTAGGATTTCTCCACTGAAATCCAAAGGGCAAGAAGGGCCCTGAGCACAGTCCTCTAAGAGGTATGACACAGTCGCAAAAATCACATCTTGGATTAACACAGCCTCCCTTGTGTAGGAGTCCATGTCTTTATTCTTTACAATTTCAAGCTGTTTATTCTGTTCAATAAAGGCATTTTACTATGGGGAGGTGATACACCACATTTTCTCTTGGGTGTCTCTTGAATTTGTCAAATAATTAAGGTCTATAACAGGAAGGAAATGAGAATTGTCACATAAAGACTGAATGGTTTAAGAAGCAAATGTGGTCAGTATATTTCTTTCTCAAATACTTCAGAAAAGCAATGAAAAGATTAATAAACTCTTTTGAGATATGGGGATATTCCAAAGGGTCCTCCCTAACTCTTGGATCAGGATTGTATTGAGCGCATCTTAGAAGGAAACACTGACTTATCTGAGGAAAAACGGAAGATACCTATTAGTTGTTCATCAGTTAGTCTATTCTTCCAGCCAACAACTATCTAGTGAGCATCGACCGCCTGCCAGGCCTTCCTCTAGTACTGTGAAGTACAGTAGTGCATTACAGGCAGTGTCTCTGCCTTCTTTTGGTTCAGTTGAGGTGAGTGGCTGCATAATGGGAGAAAGATTGCATTGGGGTAAAAATTTGAGCTAGCAGTAAATGTAGGAATGAAAATAAAACAAGTAATGGGATAGGGAGTGACCGAGGAGACTCTTTTATTGAGAGTTCAGGCAGGCCTTTTTCTGAGAAGATGACTTTTTATCTAAGACCTGTGTAGAGATGGAATTGGACCTTTATGTATGTGGGCGTGAGGATTCCAAGTAGAGATAGCAGCATACGCAGATGCCCTGTGGCAAAAGCCAGCCGGGCGTGTTCAAAGAACAGGCAGTTGGCTGCAATGCTGGCAGTGAGATTTAATGTAGCAAGAGGCAAAGGCAGAGATGAGGGCAGGTGCCAGGCCATGTAGAGCCTTGTAGACCATGGTAAAGATTTCATTCCAAGTAATTGGAGGGTTTTATTAAGCAAGGGACTGATATAGTAAGATTTGTTTTTTTTAAAAAAGATTACCTTGGCTGTTCTGATTGTGGGTTATAATTGTAGAAAAGACACTATATTAGCAATATATCATATATTATTTTTAACCTTCATTATATACCAGTGAAGGAGATATTATGATTTCTGTATAAAAAATGAGAAAACAGAGGCTTCGAGAGGTTAAGTAATTTGTGCAAAGTCACGCAGCTTATAAGTAGCAGAGCCAGGACTTGAAATCCAGTCTATCTCTAAAGTCCATACTCTTTTTAAAAGGTGATAACAGGACTATATGGAGAAGGACCACAGAGGAAAATAACTCCTGTAATTGCTTTGTCACAAAAGTTGTTTCTTTAAATTAACATTTTAATGTTGTGTGACATGCATTAAAAAAAGTGCCCAATCATAAGTTTACAGCTCAAAGACCTTCTACAAACGGAACGTACCTGCGTTACTCTCGGCTCGGGAAGCTTCCTCTGTTCTCTGCGGCAGGCGCTCCTGCTCCACAAGGTAGCCATTATTCTGGATTCTAGTTCCACAGATTAGTCTTGCCTGTTTTTAAAGTTTGTATGCATAGAATCATTAGCTGCGTCTGGCTCTTGATCAGCATTACGTTTGAAAGATTCATCTGTGTTGTGTGCAGCCGCAGTTTGCTCACTGTTTAATGTTATTCCACAGTGTCCATGCAGCATTATTTATTCATTCCCCTCTTTATGGGCATTTTGGTTGTTGCTGGTTTCTGGTTTTTATACATTTTGTTGCTGTGAGCATTCTGTGTGTAGCTTTTGGTGAACATCTATATGCAGCTCTTTTGGGATTATAATTAGGAGGAAATTTTCAGGGTTATGGGGAAGCTGTATGTTCAGATCTAGTCAAATGTAAGATGGAGTGACTTGTACCAGCTCAGGAGAGTCAATTTTGCACATCTCTTCCCAAGTTTCGCTTCAGTAATATCACAATGGTTTTTGAAATTGGCCAGGGGAGCACTTATCCCAGGGAATCAGCACATACCACGAATCCGTCCTCTTCCCCTGGGAATCACTGTTAAACATTTACAGTTTTCCAAATAATTTTTCACTAATTTAGGAATATATGTTACCATCAACAATATGAGGGTTCATTTTGCTCTACATTCTCACCAACATTTGTTATCTTGATTTTAATTTTAGCCATTCTAGTGGGTATGTAGTAGAATCTCATTTTGAACTTGACATTTGGAAAGAATATTAAGTTATTCATCTTGGTCTGCTCCCTGCATTTGTGAGCCCATACATAACTTTTGTGGGCAGGTGTTTCTTCCTGAAGACAGGCGGTTGAACAAATCAAATTGCTTACCTAAAACTTACGCCTGTAGGAGAAATGCTTTTATACTAAAGCAGGTTAGAGATGCTACTAAGGTTTGGATGTTTTTTGTTCCTTTAGAGATATATGAAACTTTATCTGAAACTTTCTTACTACATTAAAATAAAAAGTGGAATGCTTCATGCATTTGCAAGTCATCCTGCACAGGGGCCATGCAAATCTCTGTACTGTTCCAGTTTTGGTATATGTGCTGCCAAAGTGAACACTCTCACTATTTCTTTTAGTTATAAGCTTCTGGATTAATTTTGATATCAAATAAAATTTACCAATGCCCTTAAATTTAAAAAATGACTTTGTGTGATGTCAACATAAAAGATGAATTTCTTCATATTGTCTGTTTATGTGGTCCAGTGGGATGACAAGATGGTATGAACAATAGTAAACCATTAGCCTTAGCACCATATCGACTTCTTCATGGGGCTTTTTGGAGGATAAGGGGACTTTCCAGCCTGTATCACTGCTGCAAGCAGCCTTCTAACTGGCAATTTGTGGTGATTGTTGCAGGGGCTCCAGCTTTATCTGAGTTACATGTTCCTCCGTACCAGGCAACTAACTGATGGCAGTGAGCTTAAAATAACTCAGTGCGTCTGGATTTGAAAAGTTAAAAATTCTTTTCTACTAAAACAGCATTTGCTACTATATTTGAAAAATGGTCTATCTAGTTGAACAGGCACAGCAATGTGATTTTTGTTATGTCTCCTGTTATTTTTTTCTTAATTTGGTAATAGAAAGTAAATGAGGGGATATAGGAATATATCAACACACACATTTTCAGAGACAAGACACATTCTATAAAGCACCGGAGATGTTATATCCAAGGAATAATTTGAATGCCACACTGATATGAAAGGAGGAAGTGGCATGGATGAAAAAATGAGTATCAAGGTCCTGGTAACATAATGAAAGACGCCAAGGAAAAATATATGGAAAACTCTGTGTAGTGATTCTGGATCTTTCCCCCCCGCCCCCCCTTTTTTTTCCACCTCTATTTGTTCTAGAATGTTTTGCTTATCACATTATTTGTGTAAACAAAATTGTAGGACTACCTACTAAAAATTTCTGTATTGAATTGGCAGTGCAATCTTTGCAACCTACTTGGGAATTTAGGAAAATAAACCGTTATTTACATGGACTTCTTAGGGGTTTTAAAGCCAGTAGGGCATGTGAATGGCTCTAGAAGGAGCCTCAGTAGGTAAAGAGTAAACAAGCCTATAGGAGCAGCTCAGGGTTCTGAGGTGAAGAGGACGTGAGGGTGCAGAGAAGAGTGTTCCCAAAGCCCCAGCAGTAATTCCACACCGTGACCTGCATCCAAACAACCATTTTTTCCATCTTGTCTCTGCTCAGAGCCAATCTTTCACTTACGCTTCAGACCCCATCTATGCTACTCACCACCCTCTCCCTCTCGCCTAGACGGATCCCAGTCCTATTAGCACACGCACATACTCCAGTCTTTCTGTCTTTGGGGAAAAGCCCCAGACAGTCTTGGTCTGCACATCCCCTCAGCTGTCACCCTGCCCTCAGCTCCCATTCACAGCTGAGCATGAGAGAGAAAGAGATGTGAGGCTCTGTTTCCTCACTGGCTTTCCCTCCTACTCCTTCCCGTGAGATTTTTCACACTTAATCTTTTTAACGAATCTACTAAAATGAATACCATCGAGATTGTCAGATCCACCAGACGTCTTTCTGTCCTTATTTCTCTCCACTTTCAGCAGCATGGCTTTTAAGCTCCTCTTGGTAGGAAACAGCTTCTCTCCACTCTTCTCATGGATAGTTTCCTTTTTAAATCTGAGGTTTGACGTCATCTTCTTGGAGATACCTCCCCTAACATTTTATTTAAAAGCTTACCCCCTAACTCTTTGTCTTAGCCA
Source organism: Phataginus tricuspis (assembly GCA_029783875.1). Lineage (NCBI taxonomy): Eukaryota > Metazoa > Chordata > Mammalia > Pholidota > Manidae > Phataginus > Phataginus tricuspis. Next base: position 4,141,879 of record JAQQAC010002701.1, on the reverse strand, counting down.
CTTGTTTTTCTATTTGGCACTTAAAATTTTCTTTATATAATACAGACTATAAATATGGCTAGGTATTTATAGTCTTTTGTTTACTTCTTTTTTTTCTCTGTATCCCTTACTAAAATAAAAACTCTCTGAAGACAGGCACCGTGTCTATGCATGGCTCCAGGTGGTGCCTTTGTTACCTGGAACTGTGCTAGGTCTTACCTGTGAGTGAGTGAAAAGGGACCAAATTAATTGTAATTTATATTTGTAAGTCCGGGTAGAGGATATCCCAGGACAAAATACCTCTAAAAACTAAAATCAGTCAAAGGGAGAAATAAGGTTGAAAACCCGTTTATTGCTTATAAAACTGCAGTCTGGCACATCTCTCTCCTGCTCCAGCAGCAGCAAAAACCAGCCCTCCCCCTCACCTCTCAGGTACAGATAAGCCCTCGTTGCCCAGGTAATTACCCAGTGATATGGAGGTGAACTTCTCTCCACCCCTGAGGAATGATGCAAATGCACTAAAGTCATGCTTCTCTCCTCCTCTGAACGCCTGTTGATATGCAGATGTACTAAAGCCAGGTGAGATATTCTGGAAATGTTACAATTTACCCACACTATTATATTTCCATGCTTGTATTCCAATAAATAGGTATTGTTTTCAATTCAAATGGTTAAATGAGAAATGGCATTCTCAAACATTTTTTTAAAAGCTTCCTTTTTCATGTATATGTGTATGATACTACTATAAATATATTGCCTTCTCATGGAATTTCCATCCAAAAATTCTTCAATAACATTAAAAAAAACTTTGGATTTCATTATAACACCCCACTTAACTGAATTTGAGTGCTGCATTCAATTTAAATTGAGTAAAGGCATGCATCTTTATGCACTACGAAATATGCCAAAAGACCACAAACTCAAATCTGCTTCTCTCCACTCTAAGTTTTGCCTTCCTTCGAAATTTTAATGTCACATGATTTGCGTGACTCCCCCAAGTCTTCTTTGCTTCGACTTCCAATATAATTACAGTCTGAAGTGCAAGGTAATTTGAATGCTTTTGACAGGAATAGCTTTGAATAATTTTCTATTGATGTAATTAGCTCAGCTTAATTTAAGGGTCAAACCTGAGGGGCTTCTCCAACCATTGCTATATACCCTGCATTAAATGCTTTTAGTTTTACTCAGGGTAATTCCATTCCAGGACAGATAAATCCCAGCCGGACATTCTGACCTGGTTCTGTCTCCAACACACACACACAAACAGACAAACTCAACTTCAGCTCCAAGGTCCTTGTCTTTTTGATTTGTTAATCTTTTCTGAGGCTATAGTACAGAGACAGTGCTTCTATCCTGTTTTCATTTTATTCTCTCTTCTTAACCCCTAATTTTCTCTTTTTTAATACTAAAATAAAAGCATTATCTTCAAAAAGCTGCTGATAATGATCTACATGTCAAGAAAAAAGGCCGACCGTGACCAAGGCACGAGGCTTTTCCATTTCTCCTTGCCTTCAGCAAAGAAATTCTTGCAAAAATAGTTTCTTATCATTTAAAAATTTTAATAGGCATAGAAAGATCAAGGATAGGAAATACAAAAAAAAATATTCTTCTTGATCAGGGGAGAACTTGGGCTGCTGATAAAAAGGAGGCTGGTTGGGGGATAGGCCATCGGGAACGAGAGCTTGAGAGCAGTGAACGGGAAGGTACAGCGCTGTGTTGGGATAAATAACAAATATGCTACATGTTCATCTTTAGTCTTCTTCATCAGTCTTACTCCTACCAGACAAATGCATATGAGGTGTGGATCCTGTCCAGAGTTGGTGGAGGGCTTTCTTTTTCTATGGGGAGGAAAAACAATGCATGATCCTGATGAGATGCTCCTTGCCCTTCATATTTTTCCCCTTCAGTTAATTTTGTACCATGGCTACCAAACCAGTTTCGTAAAACATGCCTATCATCATGTCACTTTGCTATTCAAGAATCGGTCACGGTTCCTGTTGCGTAGGACACTATAAACATACCATCCCATACTTGAACCGCAGCAGGCATTATCTCCCCTCCCACTGCTTCTCCACACACACTCTTTGCTATCTCCCCATGCCTCAGGCTTTTTCTTGGCTTTGAATTTTTAAATTAATTTCCATGGAACACATCTATCTCTTATACCAACAGTAAGACCAGTGCTACACTACGGTGGATGATACAAATATTAATAAGGTATGTTTAATGGTTTAGAAGGGGGGACCCTGAAACCAAATACATGAATATTATCTTCATGCAGTTCTTTGCCTGGAAAAACATTTCTTTTTTACTTATCATCATTATAATGTAAATTCACAGTGTTTACAGTTTCTAATCCTTTAACTTGTATGATGTCAGTGCTTCTCAAAATTTAATGTAGGTAAGAGTCACTGGGAGAGCCTGATGAAGGAGAGATTCCTGGACTCCACTCCCAGAGATTCTGAGTCAACACGTGTATGTTGGGGCTCTAGTCTTTGCATTTCTAATGATTCCCAGGAGATGTTGATGCTAAGAGTTCACATTTTGAATAGTTCTGGTCTATCCAACCATCCTAAGAGGGAGATGTTATTTGAGAAAGACACTCAAAGGAACACAGGCAAAGGATACTGATAATGGTCCTATGGCTAGTAAATGGCATTGGGGCCTCCAAGCTGTGATCAGGTGTTACAGTTACTGCATCTTACCATCTATTTTGCATAATCTGCACAGCTTTGAATCCTTGACCCAATTTTTCCTCTAGCTAGTGTTTGTAATCATTTATGATACTTAGTGCCTACATCAGTAGTTCTCAAGGGCAGTCCAAAGAACCTGTGGGTCCCTGAGATGCTTTCTGGGTCACTTAGAGGGAAAAGCTATTTGCATAATAATACTAAAACATTATTTGCCCTTTTCACTGGGGTGACATTTGTAAGCATGGTGCAAAAACAATGGTTGGTAAAACTCCTGGCCCCTTAGCATGACTTGGGGGCCTGATGCCAAACGGTCCTAGGAGTCACTGCATTCTTCATTGTCATACACATGCAGTTATAAAAATATTACCCCTAAGAATATCTCTGTAAAGCAGTGAACCTTATTATTTTACTAAGTCTCAGCCCTTGAATGCATGCCATGTTAACATCCTGCATGAGAAAATAGGAAGTAGGCATACGATGGTTGCCGACCTCATTGAAACAGAGAGCAAGGTGGTGGTTGCCAGGGGCAGGGGTGAGGGATGGGGATAAGGGGTGAAGTCCTTTAAAGAGGGTGTAATGTACAGCTTGGCGACTGTAGTTAACAATATGTATTGTATATTTGAAGTTAAGAAGAGTAGATCTTAAAACTTCTCACCAATGTGAGACAGCTTCTCAATACCTAAAGACTTTTCTAAGGAGACTTGGGATGATATTAATGAATGTGATCTTTGACATTGTATAAAAATGGGTTAGCATTTGGAAAATCTGAATAGCTCAGCAAACTAGACTTTTCAAGTAATTAATGCATTATGTTACAAAATCATTCATGGTTAACAAAAAGGTCCATTCAAAGTGCAAGATACACCAATGACTTTTAATACAACAGACCACAAAAGGCTCATGGATATGGTTTCGGATTTCACATTTTGGTATTACTATTGTATCAAACAATAGTAACTGCAATTATCTGAAAAAGTTGAAATACCCCTTCCTTTTCTAACAACATATCTGCGTGAGACCACATTTTTTTTCATATATTTTAACCAAATAACATATCACAACAAACTGAATACAAAGCAGATATAAGAAATGAACTATCTTCTATTAAGCCAGAAGTTAAAGAGAATTGTAAAATGTTCAACAAGGTCACCCTTCTCACTGAAGTATTTTGGTTCAGAAATGTGATCAATTTTAAATAAAATGTGTTATTTTTTGAAACATACAATGGGTTTAATTATTGTTATTTTAAAGTAACTCAATAAATATTTTTTTAAATCTCAATTTTATGTTCTATTATGGTAAATATTGGTAACTAAAACCGACAGAAATTTTAACAGCCTAAAGAAGTCCTTAGACAAAAAAGTTTGAGAATTGCTGGACAATTCTATGAATTTTGGTAATTGATTACATTCAGTATGTTAGAGAAATTAAAATGTCCTGACTTAAAAAAAAATCACATTGATTTAACCTTTGCTAAAATTAAAAGCAGTTCTTCATTGTAGTAACAACTGCTTAGAATAAAGAATTCTCTTATGTAAACTAGTTTTAAGGATTTTTAAGTTTGCCTTCTTTAAGAATACATACACATAAATAAAAAATAAAATTATATATGAAGTATCCTATCTAATTCTGTTTTTGCATTTCCACTTAATACTTCTAGTTTTTTTTTTTCCAGATATTTACCCTCTTCATCAAACATCTCTTATGTGCAACTACAGAGTCAGACCACGTCACTGATCTCTGGAGAGTCTGGCTATTTGTCCTGTGCCTCTGCAGTGACCAGCTCTGAGTGGGGTCTGTCTTCATTCCAGCCCCCCTCCCACGCCACTTGCCTCGCATCCAGGACTTCCCTAAGGACACTGAGCTATCAGCTGGTGCCCTGGTGGCTAGTTTGCTTGACTCAGACATGTGAAGTGAACCTTTGATCAATAACATTTGGAAGCTGGTTGTTCAGCCCTCCGATGTTCCCCCACCATATGGGCGTCTCAAGTCACGGTCATTCATATAGCCTCTCACAGGCTGGCCGTCAGTCCTCCTTGCTATAAGAGTGACATCAACCTTGACACCCAAGCTGGCTTGGCTTACAGCTGGGCGATCACCTTTGATTAGCGTGCCCGCTCCATTCGTCCCGCTGCCCTCATTCCTCCCCCGTTCTGCCTTCTCTGTGAGCGCAGTCCCTAGGAAAGGAACAGTGCATCAGCCCTTGCCTCAGGGTCAGCTCTCTGGGAATCCAGGTAAAGACTCTCCATATTTCTAAACAGCATGTTTAAACTGCTATCTCTTGATTTTTTGATATAAGATATTATTAATGGATTTTTTCTCATCAAAGGTGAGGATCTAGTGTTCTTACATTTCCATTCCCCACCGCCCAACACATTTTTTACCCCTCACCCCCTCAATCCCTCTATATGTTGTGTAACAATTTTTGGTTAAGGGAATATTCAGGGTTTATGTTGTTATAACTGCCTTAATTCACAGATGAGTCACATACTAGAAAATATTCCTTTTCTTTTTAGTTACTTAATTTTTTTGTACCTACTAGCAATTAAACCTCACACTGTCTGACAGAACATGGAAGTTTTTTTCAATAGCACCAAACACACCAAGGAATCTGTTAGTTCCGTGTGTGTGTGTTTGGGCTCATCCTTTTAGGAAAACTTCATGTTATTGCCCCGTCAGAGCTTGCTGTCCAGGTCTGCTGCTCTGCTGTCAGACTGGGATATCTTTTTTCTACCATTATTGAAATTCAGTTCATTTCACCCTTGTTTTTTGGGTTCTTTGCTTTCAGTACTGCATGTCTTTCTCTTTCTTGGATTCTTTCTTTGCTTTTGTACAGCACATTTCTAGTGACTTCCTGAGGAAGCATTTGGGAGGTAAATCTTTTGAGGTTGCACAAGTCTGTAAAGTCTATCTACCTTTTTACATGTTGGTGGTTTGGCTAGGTATAGAGTCCAAGGTTGACCATGATTTTCCTCAGACCTCTATGTAGGCTTTCCTCTATTCTCTTTGTGTGCTCCTTTTGAGAAATTTGATGACATTCTGATGACTGCTTCTTGGCAGTGACTTATTTTTCTCTTTCTGGAGGTTTTTAGAATCTGCTGTTTATCTCAGGCTATTTGAAATATGGTGATATGCCTTACAGTGTGGTAATTGTGACTACCAAAATCCATTATTCTCTTCAACAGTATAGAGTTGAAGTTGGAAAGAGACTGATAGATGGGAAACCTCATTTTCCAGCCTTTGTAAAACTGGATGGGCCATATGACTAATTATCACACATGTAATGTTAGCAGAAGTGATGTGTGTTGTTTCTGGGGCCAAAGGCTTTCATGAAATAGGTATGTTTCCCCTATGATGTTTCTTTCTACTTCCATAGGCTGCAGATGGCAGTGATGACCTTGGGAATGGCAGAGCCACCAGATGGAATGGTCACAAACGCCTTGATCATCACATGGAACCGACCTCCTTACCCTCCTTGGGTTCCTATGTAAGTGACATAAAACTTCTGTTGTGTTTTAGCCATTATAAATATAGCTCAGAAAAATATGTATATTCAGCCCACAGCTCTTCTTGGGATACCCATTCAGTGGGAAACACAGAACTCTCCTTTAATCTTCCTGGAAAGCAACATTAAGTTTTAAGATATTAAATTCTTCACTTATTCCATAGACTATATTGCTCATATCAGTTGGAAATAAACTGTATTAATCAGATTCATCAGTAAGTAAATTACTTAAGCTCTCCTGCCAGTTGGAAAAACCCTCAGTCTTGTGCCTAGTTTTTCTCCTACCTGAGAATTCAAATTAAAGGAGAAAAATGTTGCCTCTAGTGGATTAGAACCCAAAACACAACTTGAAGTCTAAGAACTGCCTTTATACTGTTTCACACAAATGTCTTTCTATTAATTCACATTATTTGAGGCAGAAGCTAGGTTATATCTTTTGTGTACCCTATCACCCACCTAGAAGTAGTTTTTAAAGTTTTTTCTATCCCAGTAGTATCATCATCTCCTATTAAAAATGCACATTTACTGAGTCAGAGTCTCTGTGGAAGGGTTTCAGATCAGAATTTTACCAGGCACGCAAGGTGATTTGAAACCCATTGCTTCAGGGTACTAAGCAGTTTAGACACTTTTAAATCTTTTTTCATTAAGTAAATATTAATCCTATAACATGTATCATTGAAATTTATTTACTTAGAATTATTTAACAATGATCAGGATTTGATTAGCAATCTCCAGTGAAGCCTATGTGGTAATTTATGTAGCTTCAGAGAAAAGTCTTCCCAAACTGGGGCACGACCATTTTATAAGATCTGAATAACTGAATCTTGATGTGTTAGTGTTATCCATTCTTAAGTTCAAAGTATTCAGTTTGAATGAGCCCAGTTTCCTCTTTCCTTTTGGACCATTTCTAAGATTTTCTGGTAGTGCTGCCTTGGTTATGTATGGCTGTGTCATAAATCACCTCCAACTTAGTAGCAGAGACCTTACTATTTTTATGCTCATAAATTCTAAGAGCAGGATTTTGGGTAAGGCACAGTGGGGTGGCTTTTCGTTGCTTCATGTCTGAGGCCTCAGCTGGAAAGACTAAGGAATGGCTGGGGCTGAATCATGTGGGGGCTCTGTCACTCACATGTGTGACCTGGGAAGTGTAGGAGCCTGGGCTCAGCTGAGACAAATGACGAAGGTACGGGTCTCTGAGGTGGCTCAACGTCTACAGCATGGGGCTGGCTTTGGAGGGGAGCATCTCCAAGAGGAATATTCTGAGCTGAGCATTTCCAGAGAAGCAGGCAGAAACTGCATGGCCTTTTATGACCCAGCTGCAAGAAGTCACTGATTGTCACCTCATCAACAACAGGTGTTGGCAAAACAGGACAGCTACTTGTAAGAGAATGAATACTGTCTAACTCCATACACAAAAGTAAACTCAAAATGGATCAAAGACCTGAATGTAAGTCATGAAACCATAGAACTCATAGAAGAAAACATAGGCAAAAATCTTTTGAATATAAACATGAGCAACTTTTTCCTGAACACATCTTCTTTGGCAAGGAAACAAAAGCAAAAGTGAACAAATGAGATTACATCAAACTAAAAAGCTTCTGTACAGCTAAGGACACCATCAGCAGAATAAAAAGGCATCCTGCAGTATGGGAGAATGTATTGGTAAATGACACATCTCATAAGGGGTTAACATCCAAAATATATAAAGAACTCACATGCCTCAACACCCAAAAAGCAGATAACCAGATTTAAAAATGGGCAGAGGATCTGAACAGACACTTCTCCAAAGAAGAAATTCAGATGGCCAACAGGCACATGAAAAGATGCTCCACATTGCTAATTATCAGGGAAATGCAAATTAAAACCACAATAAGATATCACCTCACACCAGTTAGGATGGCCAACATCCCAAAGACAAGGAACAGCAAATGCTGGTGAGGATACAGAGAAAGGGGACCATCCTACACTGCTGGTGGAAATGTAAATTAGTTCAACCATTGTAGAAAGCAATATGGAGCTTCCTCAAATAACTAAAAATAGAAATACCATTGGACCTAGTCATTCCACTCCTGGAATTCCACTCTGAAGAAAACAAGATCCCTGATTCAAAAAGACAAATGCACCCCTATGTTTATCACAGCACTATTTACAATAGCCAAGATATCGACACAACCTAAGTGTCCATCAGTAGATGAATGGATAAAGAAGAGGTGGTACATATACACAATGGAATATTATTCAGCCATAAAAATAAAAGAAATCCTACCATTTGCAACACATGGATGGAGCTGGAGGATATTATGCTCAGTGAAACAAGCCAGGCAGAGAAAGACAAGCGCCAAATGATTTCCCTCATTTGTGGAGTATATCAACAAAGCAAAACTGAAGGAACAACACAGCAGCATATTCACAGACTCCAAGAAGTGACTAGCAGTTACCAAAAGAAAAGGGAATGAGAAATGTGGGTGGCAAGGGAGGGAGAAGGGACTAAGGGGCATTATTAGTAGCACACATAATGTAGGTAGGACTTGGGGAAGGCAGTACAGCACGGAGAAGACAAGTAGTGACTCTATAGCATCTTACCACGCTGATGGACAGTGACTGCAATGGGGTATGTATGTGGTGGGGACTTGATAATATGGGTGGATATGGAGACCACATGTTGTTCATGTGAAACCTTCATAAGATTGTATGTCAATGACACCTTAATTAAAAAAAAAAGAAGTCACTGTCACTTTCTCCCTACTGTAGTGTTCAAAGCAGTTCAAAGTCGCAATCAGGATGGTGGTGGAGACCCCACATAAATCACACCTTGTAATGGGAGGAGTAGCAAAGAATTTGGGGGCCATGTTTTAAAAGTACCACAATTACTAAATTAAGAAACACTTCCAATCGTTTACTTTCTGAAATCTTTTCTTAGCCCTGTGTTTGATCTTTATATAAGTAAGAGTTTTATTTTTGATTTTCTGGTGAAGGTAAAAAAAGCCAAACACTAAATCTATATATTCTTACTTATGTATATAATTTTCACAACCACTCCAAAATGTTGAAATTATCACCATTTAACACATGAAGATTCTGCTGCCTTGAGAGGCTGAGTAGCTCAGCCAAGGTCACCCAGCTGGGGGGCTCTGGCTCCAAAGCACAGGGCCGTGACCATGTCTGACTGGCAGCTCTTTCACGTGAGAGCCTCCCAGGGTGACTCCAGGGAAGTATACCCAATCTAAATGTCATTGGTGAGAGCAGAAGTAAATTTACAATCACACTCTATCAAATATCTTAAGCCTTTAAAAAGTTGCTTTTGGCTAAGAAATGCCTAGATCATAAATCTTATCACCTTATGAAAGCACTCAGGGGCTACAAATTTAAGGTTTTCACTTTCTGTGAGGGAAGAAAAAAGGTTCTTAGTTGCACTGTGCTGCTGAATTTTGACCAGGGAGTAAAAGATGTCTTTCTCTGTGAAAAACGGCAGGACACTTACATTTGTTTTTCCCTGAGGGATTGGCTATTTGATCTAATTTTTGTGATAAGCTGACTAAGGGTCAGAGAATGTCAGAAGCGCAAAAGGCAGCAAAACCTTGGACAGGAAAAAGAAAGCCTGGTACTGGGGAGAGACCATAAATGAAATGCCTGCCCAGGAAGGGTCAGACCCAGGAGACACAGAGTTAGTGATCTTAAATCAGTTAAAGCTCAACTCAGAATTTATACATCAGGTTGGGTCAAAATTTGGTTACTGAAGCTGAGGTCCAAATTGGAGTCAAAAAATTTAAGCTAGTGTTGCTGCAGGAGTCGCCTTTTAGTGAATAAAAAAAAAATGAGGATATGCCAGCTTGTGCCTCTTCTTCTCCAAGGTCTGCTTAAATACTGATGGAGGGAGAAGCAGGACTGGCGGTGGGTGCTCGCTCCGCTGAAGGTTTGCGTACGGTTCACAGAAGTGAGAGCAGCAACGTCCTAACGCGTCTAGAAGTTAGGAAGAGCAAGGCAAACCCAAACTCACTTTTAGATTTCTTCTTAGGCTTCTCTGTTTCAGTGGGAAGAAGATGTGGGACTAATTCCATCCTTAAGGATATGGGAACATCTCTTCTTGACATTAGTATTTTTCCAAACTTGTATGTTTACTTACTTCCTACTTTCCATATGTTGCCTATGGTTGTAGAAGCAAATCATAGGTGATTGTTACATAAACTTCTTAGGTTTAGGCAGTGCCCATTCTGAGCAACCTAAATAAGCATTCTGAAGCTTCAAGTCAGTCAGTGAAGTTTACCTAGCACTGTTCTGCTGGCCTGCTCTAGTACTAAAGTACAGCTAAAGTAAAGGGTAACGGATGTGTGGCAAACGCACTGTATCCCCTTTGTCCATGGAAGACGTCCTGATGCTTTCTGCGCACCAGAATGGACCTCGGGTCTCTTTCAACTCATTTCAGGTAGTCACCTGCATTTAGTCTGAGTTGATACTTGAGGTAAAAACTAAGACATTGTTAAGTGCTTATAGTGTATAAAGCTATTAATTTGGGCTAAATGTGGGTTAGGTCAGATTGACTTAAAGAAATGAAATGTCTGATAATAAAATGTCTAATTACAAAGGCCAACTCAGGACTAGGCATGGGAAATGCACTGATGGTTCACAGTATTCCCTTGTCTACCTGAGTTTTCTTGCACTCATGGACAATGAACAGCTCCATTCCCTTTAAGTTCCCGCCTTAGGACCCTGCACCTTTTCCTTTCTCTGCCTGAGGTTTTTTTCTCCAGTGTTGCCAGAGTTTGCTTGTAAAAGCTGAATCAGAATGTTTGAGGGAGCCAAGCTACTGGGGATGGTCTTCCATCAGTGGGGACGGGAGTGGTGGACAAATGCCCCCTTCCCTGTCCTCCGATGAGACGGTCCCAGTGTTTGTGTCAAGTCATTTCCCAGAGGGTCTCCGGCAAGACTAAGTTCCTTTCGCTTTTTGTTGGTCTTCCCTTTCCCTGTCTCATTTTCCTATCTTCCCAACATGTCTTCCTGGGTTTACCTAACAAATAATCTATTTACCTCTAAATTCTTGTTTTCGGGACTGTTTTTAGAGGAGCCTAAATTAAGATTCTAGGTGAACAAGCTCTTATAGGAACCATTTTATAAGCAGATCATTTTTATAGTTAACATCATTTTTAACGTCTGTATGGGAGCCGTTGGTTTTATTTAACAATTTTTAGAGTTAGAAGGACCAGTGGTAGATTACATTATTGTTCATTATTCATTTCCTCTTCTTGAAGGAAGATTGCACAGTCCTACTCTGCTGAACTCAGGAGTGGCTACTGACATGCTTTGGCGAAGGAAATATGAGTGGATGAGACATATATCACTTCCTAACAAGGGCTTTATGAACTGGCTCATGGTTTTCCACACCTCATTTCCCTTTGCCATAAGGCAGTAAAGAATCCAGACGGAGCTTACTCTATCAGCTTCAGCGCGGGAGTGAAGATGATAGAGCCGAGCCTCAGCTGGACTACAGTGGACATGTACAATGAATAAGAAATAGACTGTTTCTTGTAAATCACTGAGATTTTGCAGTAATTCATTGCCACAGCACAATCTAGACTAAAGTGTCCAATAAAAGGTCTTTAAAAATTAGTTCAGTGGTTCCCAATCTTTGGTAATCATAAGATTTACTAGGAGGCATTTTAAACTTACAGATTTAAAATTGTTATTCTAATTCAGTAGGTTTGGGGCAGAAAGCAGGAATCCGTATTTAAAAAAAAAAATCTCCCCAGATGGTTTTAATGATCTCACTGTTTGAAACCTAACCACTCTGCTTATTTTAAAGGTGAAGGAGACTGAAAACTTGAACAGCTTTCTATTCTTAAAGCTAATTTATAAAAATACCATTGTGATATAGGTCAGAGTTTGAGTTATTTACAAAATCTTTTCTCCTAAAGAGCAAAAGAGCAAGCTTAATTGTACACCTGCATAAAAGCAAAATCTGAAGTAGTATTATCCAAATTAATAAAGTTTAATTGTATGTCATATATAGGTCATGTAGGTTCAAACCTAATCAAAATTATAAACGCAGAATGCCACTAAGGCCATTACTAGGCCAGAAAGGCAAAGAATAGTAGGATTTTAATAACAAAAAGTAGATTTGTTGCATAGATACATCCCGAAAAATAGAATCTTTGTCCTTGCTATTAAGGCATTATAGGTCCACAAGGACGACTTGCCATGGAGATCAGGAGATCAAGTTAAAGGTGGTTCAAGGGCATCTGATGAAATTTTCTAGCATCACACCTGGCAGCTATACGCCATTCACTTGTTTGGGTCACTGTATGTTTATACTCTAGAAATTACTTATTCAATTCCATTTTACTTTTTACTTTGTATCTACTCTGGGGAAGGCATTTTAATAGATGCTGCTGGTGTCACCAGTTCCCTCAAGAGGGAGAGGGTGGAGGTAAAATATTAGCCCACATATAATAGCATTTTATAAGGCAGAATATAATAATTATAGTAAGAAAGGACACCCTCTAAACTAACTTACGTTCCTTGTTGACCTACTACCAAGTGAACTTCTGTCTTCAGGGACCCACATAACTGTTCAACTTATTTTTCATAGTCAAGGATATTGGTAAGAACGTTCCACAGGACCCGCAGCTGCCTGGGCAGCCCTAAAAGGAGAGTTAATTCCCAGCCTTCACTTCCTCACTACCCCTTCCCTTAATTCCCTGCGATCTGACACTCGGAACTTCCCGTTTCTCAAGCTGAGCTCTCCAAAGTTCACACGAATCACATGATTCATCACCCTCCAGATTTTGACACTATTGATAAATCATTTTTCTTGAAACTTCTTTTTCTCTTAGATCTTACACTGTTATGCTGTTCTTCACATGTCCATTGCATACTCACCCTGCACTTTAAGGATGTAACAATAAGAGTTTTCATTTGCTGAGCACTTGTTATATGCCAAGGGCTTAAATATATACAAGTTTACTTAAAACTTACAATAGTCTAATTAAGTAGGTAATATTATCTCTACTTCCCACATGTGGAAATTGATGTTCAGAGAGGTTCAGTTCTTGCCTGTGGTCACACAGTACATATCGGAGGTAAGACTCAAACCCATGTTGAATTCTAAACTTGTGCTGTCCACCACCATCAGGTATCAGGACCCCTTTTTACTTTGAAAAATTATTAACAATCCTAAGGAGTTTTTATGTTAGTTACATCTATTGGTTTAGCGTAATAAAGATTTTTAAAGAAAATCTAAGAATATCTATAAATTCATTTAAAAATAATAAACCCAATATGCATTGACATAAATATTGTTATGAGAAATAACTATTCCTAAACTGTAGTGAGAAATTTTTATGACTCTTCTTAGTGTCTGTAGTGAGAAATTTTTACAACTCACATTTTTACAACTCTTAGTATCTGGTTTAATTGAAGAGAGCTGGATTCTCATATCTGCTTCTGTATTCAGTCTGCTGCTCTAGGATGTTTTAGTTGAACTATGAAGAAAATCCAACCTCACAAAGATTGTAACTGGAAAAAGGAGGAGTAGCATTATAGCATTTTTAGATAATTGTGTATTTCCTCCTCTGATTCTACCCAAATATTCAATGAGTGGAGGGTTTTTTTTTTAATCTCGAATCTGAAACCATATCAGTGAATTTTTTGTGCTCTTTTATATTAAAATTCATTGGCCTATTGTCCCTTTTGAGTCTTTGACCCATGCATGAAGGTGGTCCAAGGCTTCACTTACACCCCTGCCTTTTGAAATAGTATAGTGAAACTAAATGAATTACGAAACATGGAACTAAACATAACTTTACTTGAAAACAGCTAGCAAGTTTCTAAAGCAAATGGAAGAGAGCTGGCAATACACCTACGGACACCTTAGGGAACTTCTGATTATTATACCTATTGAATCAGACTGTGGACTTGGAACTGTCTTGATAGTTCAATGAGGCTGATATGTACAATTTCCTACATGTCCACGTATTCACTTTATTTGGCATTAAATATACATAGCTATTCATCTTTTGCCATTAACCACCTAATTAACTTTATTACCATTGATAGTTTTCAAATGCTCTCAGTCAAGGCTATTGAGTTCTAATTTTATTTTGGCAGCATCTTAAAAATGTCACTTTCCCATCTGTGGCTGCTTTCCACCAAACCTTTCAGGACAGGTGATTTTTCCTGGTGTAGATTCCCTCACAGAATGGCGACTCTTCTTTGTTCATTAACATTATTAAAGGCTATCAAGTATGAACATTCCATAATGCACCAGATCATTTTGGCCTTTTTAAAAAAATTTAAATGACACATATGTCATGTGTAAGTGTAAAGCAGAGCAGGGATGAAATTCACATTAACTGATTCCCACTGCAGGCTGAAATGTGACAAGTTTTCTTATCAGAATCTTTCTCTCTCTGATTGCCAAAGAACTTAAGGATATAAATAGTTTTCAGTAAGATATTACATATACTGATTAAAATATAATTATTACTCTAGAAGAGGTGAAAACCTGCTACCATTTCTACAATTTTGTTGGTTCTTATATGCCTTTTTTTTTACTTAAAGGGCAAGAGACAAGGGTCTGTCACTTTAACATATTCTTGATGCTTGACAATGACAAAAGAAGACTGATTTTATAACAAAATTGCAAAAGTGAATAAAACACAAGACATTTGTATGTGTAGTGTTTACCGTTAAAAAAATTACAAATGCTTCAATGTCCTCTCAAACATATGTACACATTTGTGAATTAAGTTTCTCCCTTCATGTGGGTCAAGCAAATATGTGCAAAACTGGCTAATTTCCATTTTTTAGTAAGGTAAGAGTCTGAATATGTCTACAAAACCTTTGTGGAATTAGTAAATTATGTTGATAGCTAAAACTTCACATTTTCAAGACACTTTACAAGCCTCTTAGGACCCTTGTTTTTTTTCCTGTAAGTGGCAAACCCATGTAGAACTAGGTAGGGAGATTAATTTGAATTAAGAATACGGATCCTAGCTGGTCCAGAGCTTCTCATACACTTCTGTCCTCCATTATGTTCCCTCTTTGGAGAATGAGATTGCATGTGAGTCTTCGCCTACATGACTTGAATTGCCTTTCACTTCCCTCTCATGTGAGGTTTGTGAAAAGCCTTTAAAGATGGGAAGGAATGAAGACCATCAGTAATTCCTTCACCCCTTCTATGCACAGCTAACTGCAGCTCCTTTTTGAAGACTCAGTTCACATCTCATCTCCTCCAGAAAAACTTCTATCATCCTCTCTCCCCTTTTGCTGGGCTACGTCCTTCCTATGGCACCTTTCACACGCCCCTATAAGAGTCCTTACACTGTGGAAGCACACGTCTTAATTGTCTATCTCTCTGGATCTTGACAGATAATTTTCCTTCATTTCTTTATCCCTGGTGCCTGGTGTCATGTCTGGCATAGTCAGTGATGTGATTCAACAGTGCTAAAATGGCCCCAACAGCATCAGGTGGGGAGTCTATTAAAAGTCAAGGCTTAGCCTTGTGCTGGCAGAGAGGTCAGTGAATCACGAGAGGAGGTAATGCCTGAGCTGGACAGGGGAGGAAAGAAGGAAGTCAAATAGTTGTTAAGTGACCTAGGGGTTAAAAAGTAGCAGAACCTAAAAGGACACTATCTTCACTAATATTGCCTAAATTGTTGTGTAACAAAGTCTGCAGGAAAAAAATGTTGGTTGCTAGGATAAGTGAATGAAATTTCATACTTCAAGGTAAGAATATCCTTGTGGGGGCATTGAGGTTATATTCTGATACTATTTTTTTCCCTTCAAAGATTCTATTTCAACTCCATTATATTAATTATAATTACCACTATGTTGATAGAGAATGAAACAAAAACATCTCCTTAGATTGCTATGAGTTTTGGAGGGATTTGGAGTAGGGAAGTGGATTTTTCCATTAAGTCGTGGTGGGGAAGAGGCACAAGCAGCACACCCGGATCCCCAGGCTCGCCGAGAGAGACAGACCTCCCTGCTTCAGCTGAAGGGTTCAGTGGCCACATTAATGACGTTGTAATGAAATCTGACATTCACTTTTTTTGCTTTTATAATAAATTGTCAGCTTCTGGGGGATTATTAAATAAATATAAAAATTTTAATATTTACTTTTTGGGAATTAGTATAATACTTAGCCTGTAGAAAGGGTCCAGTAAATATTTGTTAATATTTTTCTTAGAGATTAACTCAGAGAATCCTTCTGTCCAATGAGCAATGGTAAGTTTTTCTTCTTAGCTTCCCATCCCATCCCATCTTCTAAGTCCAGCTTCGATCACTGGATTGGATGCGATCTTTAGGGAGACCTACACTTGTGGCATCTTTTTCCTATTTTGGCTGCCCCATCTGGGTTCTTTATTCTTAGAACGGAATCTGAGGAAGTCTATGCGTGCAGCTAGGGTGAAGGAGGAAAAGCTCTCAAAGAAGAATCTTATCAACACATCGGCAATGAGGAATTCATTAGAACCGAACTTAGTGGGACACATGCCAAGAAGGGCACTTGATGCCTCTCTTCACTTTGGGTTAGGCATCTGCCTTGGCCAGACATCTCCGTCTCAGTACCTCGGGCCAGTTCCTAGATTCAGTTTTATCTTTCATAAAAATGGTGTGTCTGTGGAGCAAGGTGAGGGTTGAGGTCTTAAACACACTCTATGATACTGGAATGTTAAAAAATTATACTTCAGACAGTGGTTTGACATTTGAGGAAGCTATGATAAAAAGATCGAGAAAGTGGTTGAAATCAATTTAGCTATTTTTTATTTGTTCTACAGTGAAGAAAATGCAGTTCACAGTAGTTTGGTAAAAATATTTTGAGGCAAGCATTTCTTAGGAGTATAAATGAAATTTGCCATTACGATTGTAAACAAAACAAAACAAAACAAAAACCCTTCCCAATTTAGCCCTAAACCTTGTAGACACTGAGGTGCAACTATTCTAAGAATAGATGTGCATACTGAATTTCTTTTCCCAGACCCTCTTATGAATTAAGTTCTGATTTCTCATTTTTAGATCTCCTTTGAGCTGGTTTAACACTAGCGGGTAGAAGTGCCGAGCTAGCTTTGCAGCCTACTCTCCCTGGGTGTGACCACCGTCAGTGCCTGAGATTTTTATACCAACAAAACTGTTTGCATTTGGGCTTTCATAGAAGCAGATTTTGAGGCACGTTTTCTAGTGCAGAACAATTTATTTGAGACCTGTAGCAAACACCAGTAAGGAAATGGAGAATTGATTTAGGGCAGGGAAGGGGGCCAACATGAGGCACTTCACTGAGCCAGTCACTGCTGACGTCTGCTGACGTTAATCCCAGAGGGAAATCTAGGGAATGGTGTAGAATACTCACTGCAGAGATCTCTCACCCCAGGGATGAGGAATGTTTGTAGTCAGCTTGGGCTTACATAACTAAATACCATAGATTGGGTGGTTTAAACAATAGGAATTTAGTTCTTACAGTCTGGAGGCTGAAAATTCCAAGACCCGTAGGGTGATTCAGCTCGTCTGTGAAGGCCGGCTTGCTGGCTCACTGATAGCCGCCTTCTCACTGTGTGAGGACACATGGTGAGGACAGAGAGAGTAAAGTGAGATCTCTGGTCTCTTCTTAGAAGGTCACTATCCCATTATGAGGGTCCCACCCTCACGACATTATCTAAACCTAGGTACCTTCCAAAGGCCCAGCTCTAAATACTTTTCATATTGGTGGTTAAGTTCTCAACATATGAATTTTAGAGGGGACACAACTCTGTCCTCAGTAATATTGCTAATTATCTCTAACTCAGTGTCCGTCATCTTTATCTACATTCTCTCTTTCACTCTGCCTCTCTGCCTTTCTCTAGAGAACTGAGTACTAATTCCCCATTCTCATCAGTAATTGGAGGAGGGCTGCTCCAAAGGGGTAAATTCCAGGAACTTCTGTCCTATTATTTGCTAAGGCATAGCAGGCTCTCAGTAGCTTCAGAGAAAAGCCTTCAGGCAACAAGATTTCAGCCAGGTAGGTGACAGTCGGTCCATAAACCCCGAGGGCACCGGCATAATTGTTACACCTGGGGGACTTCACATTTACCATGGTAACCATTTGGCTCCTAAGATGGCGTTCCTATGTCACCCACTCAAAGTGTGAAACTTACTTAAAGTTTTGTATTTTAAAATACAAAGAAAGGTAAGATGTGCGTTTTGTTTCACAATCTTTTTGTAATTAATTATAAATATAAAATTATGTTTAAAATGACTTATCAGTTGAATAATTTAACTTTTTCTCCAAGATAAAAATGCTTTTAAATAAAGAGACTGTCTTTGATTGGTTTCCTTTGAAAGCAGAGAGTAAGACCACCCTTTCATTAGAGTAGTTATTTGGGGACTAATTGCTGAGGCCATGGTAAGGCCTAGACATATGAAATAAGGAAGGGAGGGAAACCAAAATAAGGATAGTTATCTAGTTGGCCATTGCTGTGGGTTGACTGGTGCTGGATTCTACTAGAATCTTCTGAGGAGCTTAAAACTGTCCAACCAGGACTGTGAGATGAGAGATGACATCATCTGCTCCTCCATGGTCAGCTGTAGCCCCATAGGCATTAACTGTGTTTCCCCTCAGGTGATGTGTGCTTGAGCTATGATCAGGTACAGAAAAACCCTGGGGTGGGAGCACGGGGAAAGGAGAACAGGCCAAGGTGGGGTGCTGTCCATTTACATTTTGGGAAGCTGGTGGAATCCTGAAGAGAACTGGCTGCTGCAATACTTTCTGCAGTGAGGTGTGGGTCAGAAAGACGGGAAATGGCGCACCTGAAATGCTAATGCAGGGATGCTTTTGGAACATGAGACCAAGAGTTGGGGACATTCAGGTGCGTGGCCTGCGGTGACGTGTGATGTTATTGATACACTATCGTTTCGCCAGATCCTTTGCTGAATCCAGATGTTTTCTGACAGTGCTCTTTCTGTCAAAAAAAAGAGGGGGGTATTCCAAATGCATTCTTCCTTTTACCTCACAATCGCTTATTAATTTTACATTGTTATATAAATAGTCCATCAGTAAATTTATTAGAGTTGTAATAATTAAAACGATTGAAATATGTTAATAAAGATTCAAAATATAAAAAGAATTTTTCTTTAAAAATATAAAAACTCATTAACATTTTAAACACCTATAAGTATATGTTTCATAAAACAGAACAGAAAATGTAATAATTCGAAAGTAGTCTTCGATTTAACTCTACCATCATCATAATCCACATCCTTCGTTGTTGAGAGTGGAGTTCGGCTTTTCTAGTATCCACGTAAGGAGAGGGGATGAAGAGGCTGTCTCGCTCGAGCTCTCCTGGCAGCTACAGCTCCGTTCAGCCACGGACTCGGAGGGGCTTGGGAGAATCATTCATTAGACGGAGTCCCTAATGTGTAGTGTCATAATCAATGCCAAATCTGTTGGTGCAGTCCACCTCAGAGGTATTTTCTGTGAAATGGACTGGCATGATACTGGACCCAGGAGAAATGTAAGGAAAGCTTCTCATCAAAGGATACTTTCTTTTGTTACATAGATATAAAATGCATATGAATAAATATAAATAAACATTTAAGTATTTAAGTATTTGGGTTTATTGGTTTAAGTCCATTATATGTTTCATTATGCCAATGACAGAAGTCTTTTCAAAGCAAGATTCTGGAGACCCTTTTCAACTTATGTGATTTAGAGAAAGATGCTGGTACTATTTTTTAGTCATTCCTGATAATTATTACTACTGAGTTCTAATGAAGAGAATTAGGAAATACCTTCTTGCTTGACACCATTTCAAATCAGAAGGCTTCCTCATCCATAAAATAGGTATAGTAATCATGTCTTTGGTTTAGTATACATAATGAAATTAGAGCAGCGTTTGGCTCACAGTAAGCTCTCAGCAAATGTTAGTTATTAATATTATTATATATAACCTGCTTGTGCTATCAGATACTTATCTAAATCTATGTAGTAAAACATTCCAAACATTCTAAGCAAATAACAAGCTAAATAAAGATGCCATTAATATCTCTACAATTATTTTTAAACCTGAAACTTTAAATCAGTGGTAATGCATAATTTTGAAAACTAAGTATATGGAAAATCTATGACATATCCTTAATTGTCCCTTAAATAGCCTCACTATGTATATTCCAGGTGAAATGTATCAGCTGCAAATTCCTTCATTTATTCAATGGATCTTTAGTGAATTCCTACAATGTGTCGGTGTATTAGGTACAGAAGATTCATCAGTGATCAAGATAGAGCCCCTGACCTCAGTAAGCTTAAACTACAATGAAAAAAGACAAGACAATGAAAAAGTAAGTAAACATATAAACAAAGTAATTATAGACTATAATAAGGGTTTAAGAAAAAGATGGAGAGTAGAGATAGATAGTAGCTGTGGGAGCCCATTCTAGATAGAGGTCAGTAAACACTTCCCTGAGGAAGTGACACTCGTGCCAAACTTTAAGAATGAGAATAAGCCAGTCAAGCTAAATGATGGGGGGAAGAGGCTGGAGAGGAAACATTTTAAGTAGAAAGACCATCAAATACAAATGCTTAGAAGTAAGAAAATGTTTGGTTTTTCTCAATCAATGGGAAGGAAGAACATGTACTTGGGCCATAGTGACCCAAGGGGACAGCTGTGTGGAGGGAAGTTGAGGAGGGGGACAAACCCATAGTCAGGAATTTGGCTTTCTTCTGAGAAAAACGCTGGGCTGCCATTAAAGGTTTCTAAGTAAGGGGTAACATAATCTGACTTGTATTTAAAAATGTTTGGCTATTTTATGGAGCATGGGTAGTTGATGTTGTAGAAGTGAAATAAAACAAAAAACAATTCAGAGACTCTAAGTAGATGGTGGGGAGAGATGGTGGTGCCCTGGAACACGGCGGTAATGCAAATGGAGAGCAGAAAGTTGACTTGAGATGTATTTTGGAGCTAGAACCCAGGCTGTGGGGAAAGAAAGATTTATTGATTTTGGCTTTCACAACTCAGACTGTGTTTCTGTGTCCTGAAATGGGACAGCCTTGAGGAAACAGGTAAACTTTTGTCTTATGGGTTGCATATTACACAGTCAAGAGGTGTTTTCACATAGGCGGCGGTGAGGTATGGACTTAGATCTAGGCATAAATTTGGAAGTTGTTTTTGTAGATAGTATTTAAAAGTGTGGGGCTGACTGTGACCATCAAAGGATGCTGCTGAAGAAATAAGTATAACAGCAAAAAAAAGTGAGGAAGGATTTTGCAACAAAGGTTTTTGGTGACAATATATTGGAAAGTTTGCAAGTGAACTGAAATTAAGGAAGTAGATATAGACAGCTAATTTCAGTGAATTTTGCTGTGGCAAGAAGAAAAATAAAGTACTGCCTTGGGATATGAGGTCAAGGGAGTTTTTGTTTTTTTAAGATGGGAGATAGAAGAAATATTTGCAGACTGATGGAAATGATCTAGCAGAGATAGTGGATGGATAGCAGTGCATGAGGAGATTACTGAAGTTGTGAAACTTGGGAAACTGAGAAGGTTGGAGCCAAAGTGTGTGTGGAAACAATTGTTTTTGATAGGTGTAAAGACACTTTTAAAACTGAAAACAGAGGCAGCATTTTTACAGTTGATGGTGGCACTGTGATGGAATTCTGATCTAGGGTTTCTATTTTTTCAAAGACTTTGAGGCAAAAATCCTTATCTAAGAGGGTAGAGAGGAGGTTTGTAGATAAAGGGAGGTCATTGGAGAAGGTGGGGAAAATTGACTTGGGAAAAATTGCAAGGTTGTTGGGAACTGGAACTGGTCATTTTAGATTTGCTGTCAGAAATCAAGGTGAAACCAGTAAACAAACATATGATATTTTCTATCAATATCCAGCTGCTGCACAGCAGGCACAGGAAAGGAAGAGCAAAAGCGTCTTGTTTTCGTTTTTCAGTTAAATACAATGGAGCGAGATATGCCAAGGAAGTGGAGAATGTTTCCAAGAGCGTGATCACAGTCACGGACACCCTGATCTTGCTTGAGTGGGAATGAAAGTGAAGGCAGGAAGAGGATGAAAAGCAACAAGGCCCTGGATAGAAACCACGGTGAGTTAGCGAATTAATGACATGGATGGTCTCGAGTGAGCGAACTGGAAGAAGAGAGGGATCAGGGTGGCATGGTTCATATGGAGGTTTTGAAGGTGATGCATTTACTGATAATCTGAGGTCTCAGTTGTAGCACCAGGAGTGGGTGGCTACGGTGGAAAAGAAGTGCATGAAAATGAAGTAAAAGAACTGGTGACCAGAGGTTTTGATGAGTCATACCTGTGGCTGGTGAAGTCCAAGGAATGATGAATAGTATAGGGGTAAAAGAGATGAAGGTAGTCAGATAACAATGTCTTAAAAAAAATAGAAGGGCCATATAAATAGGACTACAGAGGAGAAAAAAGAGAGTGGGTGGCATAGCAAGATGGCATAACTTCAAAGGAACTGTGGGCTTTAAAAGCTTTTGGAGAAATAAATGGTTTCGAAGCAGTAATGTGGATCAAAAAGAACACCAAGCTCCTTTTCTGTCCCTGAGACATCTGCAGAGAATAATTTCAGATTAGTATAGAGGCAGCAGGACATTCAAAGAAGAGTGGAGAGTTTGAGTGGGTTTGTTGGTCATAGATAGGAAGTTTCCGAAGGCGCAGTGAGTGGGTGAGAAAGGGAGACGTCAGTCCTGTGGATACTGAATGGTACGGGAAACTTGGGTTTTAGGTGGTGATTTAACTCTTCAGAGAGCTGGTGTGGTGATGTAAAATACAAATATGTCTTGGCCCAGCAGATAAACATTAACCTACACAGGGAAAATGTATGTAAAAAATGTATGTAAAAACCATGCTGTGGCACAGAAGACTTGCATACATGTTTGAAGTGTTTGAATTATCACTTGTGTATAATGTCTGTATAATGGAATGTTTGGTAAAATCTTAGGTTGTGGCCCTTAAAGAGTCTTACAGGATTCCTGCTTCTTTCCTACAGGCTGCAAGTTTTTAGGTTAGGCCCAACTTGGAAATTTCTTTCCCCACAAAGAGGAATTGGGTAGAGTGTAGAGAATGAAAATTTCAAGTTAGAATGCAAAACACATTTCTAATAGCTGGTTATAGGCATTATTTTTAGATTGCATGGTACAGGGCAGAATATCTCCTTAGAAAACAGTGGGAGAGAACTCCATTATCTTACATCTCAATTCTGAGTAATTGTAGACATAGAGCTGGTATTAGTACTCTTTTACAAGAAATTGGCCACAACACATGCTTGCATGGAAAAAGAACAGAATGGGGTCAGGAAAAAAGGGACAATAAGAAATAAGAGAGGTAAGAGGTTAGGGGCTTCATTAATTCTTAGTGAAGGAATTTAATTTTAGAATCTCAGTGTTTATAATTTTTTTCTGTAATTATGCTAATGAATATACAGTAACCTTTAAAATTTTAATTTCTTAATATTGGGTTCAGTTATTCTCAACCACTTTTTGCTCCCCTCACAAAAGCCCCAAGACAAAGATATCTCCTGATACTATTAAATATAAATATCTGGACTGAACTGACTCAGGTAATGGTTGCAGTCAAGATTCTGGAACTCAGAATGGGTAGACCAGGTAAGCTTTGCCATTTTTAGAATGTTGTTTTAATAAGATTTATTCCTGTCTGGGTCCGCTGCATTTTGCATATGCGATCCCCAGGCTGTGCGTATGAAGAGTTATTGCCATGACAACCAGGACTGACTGACTTGCCTTTCAGAAACGGTAATGATTCAGGGTATTTGTAGATGATAACTGTGGTTCTCCGTGACTTTCTAGAAGGTCATACAGTTTTCGTAAATGGTTCCCAGTGTTGTAGAAAGACCATTGGATAAGAAAAAATAGGAGTTAAGTTCTAGTTTCTCATGCCTTCCCATGGGTCAAATGTGGAACTTCAGGCAGTTCCACTGGGACCTCAGTTTCCTCCACCATGAAGTAGAAAGGTATAGGCTAGATTATATAGTCTTTCAGGTTGTTTACTGTTCTATTTTTCTAATTCTGTAGATTTATATATTATGAGGATGTGGAGCAAGATAATCTATCTACTCAATACATCATGTCATCATTTTAAAATATTTTGCATATTCTCTCTTTGTTTCACCTTCAGAACTGACAGTTTACTCTCCAGATTTTGATTTAAAAAGACTCTTGTGGGTTAAAAATAATCCATAAGGAAAGACGATTCTAAAAATTTTTCGAACAATTGAAGTTTTATTGGGGTTTGCAAGTATAATTTTTCAAGGTAATGGACTTGAATGGTTCAATTCATTTGATACATATATGCACGCTGAAATTATTTTTTTTAAAACATTAAAGTATGCACTTAACCAGTAGTTGATTATTTTGGTTATTATTCACAATAGAAATATGAATGAACTCTGCTTTATGAATTTTTTCTTTGTTTTGGTTTTCTTTCTGGCTCTGTGTAGTGGCTGGCAATCCATTTTAGTTATCACTTGTATAATAGCCATCTAACTAGTGATTTTTGTATAATATAAAGCAAAGTTTCACCATAAACAGTTTTGTCTGTTTATGTTCAAATGCCCTATCACTCCCATCATTTGAAAAGCTAGCTATGATAGTATAGCTTCAATTGACAGATGTTCTCTTTATTTTAAAATTAGATTAACCAACATTTAGATGTTTTCCTGCTCACAGAGCTTGAGGGAACTTTTCCACAACTGTTAGTCATTGCCCTTTTTCCAGACCCTCCTCCCCCAGCTTCTAATTACTCTCCTTGGGTAACTAGACTCATCACTTCCTCGGAGTGAAGTCACATAGTTCCAACTTTCATTGCTTGATATGGGCTTGCTTCTTTTGATCCATATTTCTGTTGTGCTTCTGGCAGGTGGGATTGATCCTCTCAATGCTGGTCTTTCTTACTTATTGACTCTTTCACCTTTATTTCCTTCTCTTCTCTCTCAATTCCATGCCATTTCCTTAATCTAATACCTTTTATCAGGTCTTCCAGTATTTCGCTTTCCATTTCCTTAAATATTCCTAGACTTTCATCTGAGTTTATGTGCTTATCTTTTTTATTCTCATTCTAGTTATAAGCTCATGTTTTCATAACCATAACAGGCTCCATGGGCATGAGACCAGTGCAGTTGCATCGGCCCTGTATGAGGCCCCTTAGAAGGCCTCATGCTTAGTTTAATGCTGTGCTGTTGTCATGAAGTTTTTAATAAGGTTTGAACAAGGACCTCTGCCTGTTCTTTTTGTACTGGGCTCCACAAACTATATAGCTGTCCCTGGTTGTATTTTCTCCTCTTCTAAGTTGGGTAAGTGGTTCTTGCTTTAGTTCACCTCTAAATTCTTTTCCTTTTTCTTTCTCCATCATATTTTTTCATTTATTGCCTTCATGTGGCACGACATTTTGATTGCTTTTTTAATATAGCCATATTTAGCTCTCTTCATCTCTCACGTCTTCAGGAAAATTTAGCATTACATAAAAATTGTATATGGTCAATGTCTGATTGGCTACCTGACTAAGGGAGAAGGGAAGGACAGAATCAATGAAGATTATAATTCATATAGGGAGTAATTTTGGAGAGCATTCCATGGTTTTTTACCTTCAAGAAGATTTACCTTTTTATTCGTGTTTGCTCAGGTTGATCGGTTTGCAGCCTCTGCACACACTGTAGTCATGGGGTCTGGGGGGCCTGCTGGGCAGTGTAGGCTAGCTAGGCTGTGGTTAAGTATCTGCTAGTAAAAGAGATGGATCATTCTCATATTTTCGGTTTTTGACATGAAAAATGAATTACTATTTGGTTTTCATGGGTTTACTTGAGGGGCTTAATAGGATGTAAGGACTTTTCTAATAATATTCAGACACCGTGTTTGGCTGACAAACCAAATGGCTTGTTCTTGTCTTTTTACCTGGTGGCAGGTGGAGCCACTTTACTCGGTGACACTGTCTGCCTGGAAGCATTTAAATAGGAATGGCAACTCAAGTGCCCCAGGTTGACCCAGGTGCCCAGGTGTGAATTGATCTTTTTTAAAAATAAACCTTTTTATATCTCTTAGTGGGTGCCAGTCACTGTCCTAAGCACTGTAGAAGGCAAACTCGTTTAATCCTATGAACTAGGTACTGTTAATTACCCCTATCCTATAGCTGAGGAAACGGAGGCACAGATGAATCATGTCGGTTTCCCAGACGGTCATGAAGTGCCGACACGGAGATCTGAACCCAGACAGCCTAAGCCCAGCCTGTGTGCCATGCCGCTGTTCCTGTTCTCCTATACAATGTTTCATTTTATCCATTCAGCCCTTTTTAGAATTGGAAAACTACACTACAAAATAAAACCGTATCATAGTAAAGGACTTCTCAGAAATCTCAATTTCTTTAACTTTTCTTCAGTTGGCAACACATAGAAACAAATCAGTGAATATGTAAAAAGGACAGGCAAACCGAGGCATTAAAACTGCATGGGACCCTGAAGTAGAAATATCTGAGATGCTATCCTGTGCCTCACAGAGGTGAATACTTGGCAGTATGTTCCTGGGAACCGATGTTAAAGAGATGCTTCACTGTCACAATCCCTTTTGGAAACTTGTGATCTCAGCTGGCGACATGGCTGACATCTTTTATCTGTTGCCATACTTTTTCTTCTGGCTAGACTCACAGAGTGTGAAGTTAGATGGCCAATCAATGTGCTGCATCGGAATCAATAGATCTCAGTAAGCATTCCATTAGGCCCAGGAGCCTTTCCATTTCTCAGTCCTGTCTGGCTTTTGCACATTCTCTCATGAAAAAAAGGGTCTGGGGATTATTTCGTCTACCTGTAACTTCTTGTGGACAAATGAATTCCCTATTGTTGTAGAAATCTAGTCAATAAAGTTGTCAGAATTCTTAAATTATTGACAGTAGAGCCAAGTTCAGTGTATTTAACCTCTGTAGTAAGTTCTGGGTGTGAAATATAAGGGAGGGAAATGACAATTGTAAGAAAGTGCCTCAAAGTTTAAAAATAAGTTAAAAATGTTAGATGATAGAGAAGAATCCCTGACTTGAAATTGGGAGGGCTGAGTTCTTGGCTTGGTTCTACCACAAAGAATCCTGGGCAGTTAATGACATTTCTGCACAGAGAGGATTTGACCTGATAATTGTTAGTGTCCGTAACAGCCCCAAATGCCACAGGAACTGTTGAAATCAAATAGATCAATATGGGGTGAAACAATTACCTTAAAGCAGACATCTGAATTCCCCTTTGGGCAAGAACTATCTTTTGTAAGGAAATTATCTTGAGGGTAGGAAGTGAGACTTGTAGTGTAAGGTCTGAAAGAAGATAAAGAGGGAATGAAATGTGCTCTGAAAGGGAAGTGATGGGGGGTTTGGGAGAAGAGATCACCCACAGCTGTCTGCTTTTAGAAATGGGGCATCTACTATTCAATTTTCAGTTGTCTGTATTTCTGGATGTACAGCTTCTCTGTCTCCTCAAGCTTCCAGTAAAATTGTAATT
The DNA here is from genome assembly GCA_029783875.1 of Phataginus tricuspis. Lineage (NCBI taxonomy): Eukaryota > Metazoa > Chordata > Mammalia > Pholidota > Manidae > Phataginus > Phataginus tricuspis. Next base: position 4,114,236 of record JAQQAC010002701.1, on the reverse strand, counting down.
GTCTTCTTGGTGGAAATCAGTTAAAAAGAACGTGTTGTATGTCTGGTTCAGTTGAGAGCAGAGATGTGAGGATGCTGGCGTGTGTGAGCAAGGAGTGAAAAGGAAGAGGACGGCTTCCTCTGGAAGCAGGAGCTCAGAGCCCCCAGAGTTTCAGATGGAAACCGAAGCCCCTGCAAACGTGGTAGAGGCTCAGCTGGCAGCATTTCATGAAACTAACAGTCTCAGAAGTTTGTGTAGGAAGGACCTGACATGAATGCTGCAAACATATGATTAGTTATTCTTAGACATACCAAAGGACATCTAATTTGATGACATTTATAGTGGTATTGTTGAAATTACATTTTTGGATATTTTCTTACTGATTCATTCACACATTATTTACATTATTATACTCTTCATTATACTTTCATTGGGCTTTTGAATTTTATTCTTTTTTAAGTTCAGGTGTGGATGCATTTTCTAAAAACTACAAAATTACCCAAACAGAACAGATTGAATTTCAAGGTTAAGAAGTTTTTCTAATAACAATTTATGCTCCAAGTATAATGTGATGAAGTAAGGAACTGTGCATGAGGGTACCAACCTGCATTATGCCTGGCAAGAGTTGGATCAAAAATGGGGAAAATATTTCTAGACTTAGTTAAAAATGTTATTAGAATTTTATTATTTCTAAACAATGTTGCATTGTATGTGCACAGATATACTTCAACAAAATGGTTTAATTTGTAGAAAGTTCATCTCATAGAACGATTGTTTCCTATGATAAGAAGAATAGCCTCTCCCATAATTTCCAAAAATATTGTAACACCTTTATTATCATGGTATAATTTATGAAAGAGTGTAAATTTGTATTTTCACCTCTGAGAGTTATTTTTCCCCAAGTCTCTGCGCTTTGGAGTATTTGCAAAGCTCTGCAAATGATAGGCTCATCCACAGTGCAAAGAATAATCTTTCTTTGGGGCTCTTCCTGGGTTAGTGATTAGCGGTGTCTTCACTGAATATTTAACTTCCCCAAAATTGCTTATCGGTGCTGTGGATCAGTGAAAGATCTGGGTGAGCTGTCACTACTTTACATAATTAAGTTTCTCATGCCAAAAAAAGAAAGTAACACAATATGGAGTGAAAGAAGCCTGAGGTTGGGCTTTTAAAACTTTCCTTCATGTTATTTCCCCATTTAAAATAACCAGAAACAAAAGCAAAACAGTTGAGATGCAGAAGGGATTTTATGCAGATCAGTGAGGCTAATAGCTCATATTTTCTTGCAAAAGTCTTAAGAATTTTCCTCCGCAGACCCCTCCACAGTCAGGCATAAATAGTAAATGCCATAAAGAAAACAATTTCTTATTGTTCAAAGCTGTCTAGTTTGGTATGTGGGTGAGGGGAAGGAGAGAGGAGGGAAAAGTTCTACTGTAGGGAAGCCAAAGCCAGAGATAACAACTCAAATGTACTGACAAGCTTCTCACAGCACTTTAAATTAGTAGAAAATCACTGCTCAGGATTTGTGCTTAATCTCATTTTTATTATTTAGAAAATAGGCCCCAGAATTAGAATGAAATATGCTTTTAATGCTTAGATAGGATGTCCAGTCACTTTCTAAGAATGTGTAGATGAAAACAGACTTTGCTTGCTTAGTCGCACTTAATCCCTATTTTCTTCTCTTTTGAATGGGCTAGGGTACCGAATGGATCCTCTCCCCTATATTTACTGAGCTCACTAATGTATGGGGTGTCTTTCCCTGGTTAGTGTAATAGGGAAAATTGCATTTGCCTATCTATCACAAATGAAAATCACTGGAGGAGTATAAAGAGCATTTTCAATTATGCTACCATTATTTCAGAAGCAATCAAATGCAAAAGAATGAAAGTCAGGCACAGAGAAAAATGCTGATAGATTGGGCAATCTGCATCGCTCTCTGGGACCATCATTATTTCAGTGTTCAAGAGGAAAATGCACATTTGAAAGATGGTAAATTCCATCGCATGCAATCAATCATTCATCTCCTATAGCAACAATAATTGTAGAGCCAGTAGTTCAGACTTCAACTATGTAGTCACCCCTGCTTGTTTGTTTGTTTCAAAGGATACTAAATCTTGTATGACATTATGTGGACACTCCTGCCCCATTAGAAATACAGATGATTTTCAAATATTGGTATTCGGTACCAATCACCTGTGAATGATGAGGTCAAAGTAAATATTGCAGCCACAAAGAGCAAGATGTTTGGCAATGTCTTTCTTCTAGAACAATTTATCCGTTCATTCCACATTTTAAAAATAGGTTATCTGTCTGCATTTTGTGCATTTTTTCTACCTTTATAATCAAAATGTGATTTTATTAATACAGCAAATCTTGGTTGTCTGATACTTTAGAAAGACGCCTTTTCTGGGTAAACTAAAAGCCTGACATGGCTCTTCCTGATGTTCTTAAATATTTTATAAGCAATGTCTTCCCTCCACCTCCTTTCTATTCATAGTGTCCTTCAGCTTAATGATATAAAGCAGGTGGTAGTGTTGTCAAACTGGGTTTCCATTAGGAGCAATCTCTGAGAATGTGGTGTGTTTGCTTCCTTATTTTTCTCATTATTAGGTGTCTCAGGCTCAAAAGACCCATATGGTAGTTTGGAAATATATATCCTGCAAGCAACCAATACTCTGAGTTTTTGAGTCATGAAAATCAGGTATCATAGTTTTTACATTTTTTTTTAAGCTTTCAGAATGTGGATTCTGGGTTTCTCTTTTTCTACCTAACTCTGAGAAAAGCCCCATCCCCAGCGTCCTCTCACTTCCTGTTCTGGTACTGGATGGGGTCTTTATACTCCTCAGGTGATCTTCATTTGTGAAAGACAGGCAAATGCGATTTTCCCTATTACACTAACCGGCGCTGGTCAGGACACCCTTGGTCACACAGTGAGGTTAAGGCACATTTAGCCATCAGTTTTGATGTTTGGGAAAAAGCTATTTAGTCACTGATGACTCCTTTAATTATTGAATTTTATCATTGTTACTTTTAATTTGTAATGAGGCTAGATATAAAAATTATTATTTAGTGGAGGAAATTGAAAATAGATTTCCCTACTTTTAGGTTTTTGACAAGAGATACAGAGAAAAAAGAGAAGGAAAGGTAAGAAAGGTAAGAGGGGCTTATGACACTTCAGGATCTTTAGAATGAGACAGAAACAGAGCATTAAGAGAAATGAGGAGATGGCCATTCCCTTCTTTTTTTGAGGTGACCCAAAAGTTCTATTCCTCATTTTTCAAATCTTTTATTGAAATATAATTATGTACAGAAAAGGGCACATTTTATAACTACATAGCTGGGCGCCTTTTCACACATTACACACCATGTATGTAAACAACACCCAGGACAGAAAACAGACCTAGTAGCACCTAAAGCTGTTCTCTTATCTCCTTCCAGTTACTCGCCTTCATGCCCAAGGAGGCCGCCAGCCTACCTTCTAACAGATTTTCCTGCTTGCTTTTTGCTGTTTAATATAAATGGAATATTACCCTCTTGTCTGTCTTCTTTTACTCAGTGTTGTTCATTCATCCACTACCTTTTAATTATCTTAATTTGACATTATAACTTATGAATAGCCGGCTTCTTTTCTTTGAGAGATGGGAGTGGTTAAGAGCATTGGAACTGGAACTAGGATGTCTTTGTTGAAAATGCAGTTCTTCTATTTATTAGATCCCCTCATGTAAGTTGCTCAAGCTTTTGATGCCTTAATATCCTATCTGTAAAATGGGGATAATAAAAATATCTTCTTTATGAGCTGAGTCCTTAATGAGGTAGATACTAACTTGCATGCATACATGTCAAGCATGTAGAAGAGTGCCCGGCAGTGGACAGCGCTATCTAAGTGTAAGTTATTGCTAGTCCTCCAAGTCGCACTTCATTTCTTCCTTCTGTATTGCTTCAATCTCTCTGAGCACAGAATGGAGGAATAATGTGTGAAAACTGACCAAAAGTAGGGAAGAAATGCCTCTGACAGAAATAAAAGAGGTTCTTGATATAATTTGCCCTTTGCTCCCACTCCATTAATTTTAGACATAAGTACTTAAATTTAATTTTCAATGATGTATTGCTTAATTAGAAAGCCTAATTACTCACTGGAACTATAATAAATAATAACAGTTAGTGTATAGTGACAAAATTTAATTTGCTACAAAAACTTTTTCTCATAAAATGTTGCAGAGAAATATTGACTATAAAAAACTCCATATTTGTATGCTTTAATACACTTCCCTTTAATTCCACTTCCACTTCCCATGATTTACCGTTAGTGTTGGTAGCATAATATTGCCCTTGCAGTGTTTATGATTTGAAGTATTTATTGAGATGGCAGCGGTAGGGAGGAGATGGTATCACAAACCTCAAAGATTGGAAGTGACAGAAAAATTTTCCACCTTCCCTTCATGTTCCTGCTGCAACTCACTTCCTTACACCCAGCTCCGGATGAGCTAGGAAGAATGGGGCAGTATCATTTAGATGCAAAGTATGATACATTAGTAGATACTAAATTTTTTATTTCTCCCTCCCTCTCCTTCCTCTCTCTTGATATTTCCCCAACTAGCATCACACTCAGGAGTCTCACAAGCTGGAAAAGGTGTTTATGGAAATTGTAATTCTTTTTATAAGAAAGACAGTAGAATGTGTATAGGTATTTTATTATTTATATTGGACATTAAATTTCTTCAGTATATTCCTTGTGTTTTGTTATTACTGGCAACTTAGATCTGTAAAAAGCTATGTTCTAAAGGCCATTAGGGGCTGTGTTTTCCTGAGCAAGCAGTTCAAGAAAATTCAGACAAAAATTGTGCTGTTGTTTATTGCCTCAGTCTAAAAAATTCCTCATAGTTCCTTTTCTTATTGGTATATAATGTTGGTACAGAATTTCTAGAAGACATAGGACACAGATATTATAAAGTATTAAGGATAGCTATCTTGCAGAGAAACTCTTGGCCAGTTTCTCATGCCTTAAATTACAAACAATGCTTCAATATGATAGCTTATCTTGAAATACAAATTGTTAGGTAGAAAGATAGATGTTAGAAGCCAGGAAAGGGGAAGATAAGGTAAGACTTCCAAACTCTGCCCAGGTAGGGGGCCCCTTGGGAAGACAACAAAGGCTTTGCAGGGAGATAACTTCCTTTCTAACCAGATATCAACATGGGCACAAGTGAACAGAACTAAGAACTGTCCAGTCACACCTCATCACGGGGTAAGGGTGTGCTTACTAAGAGCGATGGCTACAGAGATGAACCTGTCAATCAAATAACCCCTCCGTGTTAGTCAAAGAGGCGCCTCCCGCCTAACAGTTCAGGGCCTTTGTCCACCTTGACTCTGGCCCACTCCTCCCTTGGAGTGTATTAAAATAAAGCTTCACTCTGCTTCATTATTGTGTCTTTGCCTTTCAAATCTTTGTTGCAGAGGGGATAAGAACTGAGAACAAACTCAACCTGTAAAAAAAAGAATCACTGAATATTTTGGTCAAAATAAATAAGTAACCCTCTTGGTTCTTCAGCTCCTCATGTCATGAGGAAGCAGGTATGCCTAAACTTGGTTTTGAGTAAGTTTATCTTTATAAAATGAATTTTAAATATTTGAATAAATCAAGTTCCATAGAAATCAACCCACGGGGGAAAAAAAGAAAATGTGGACTCATGTTGGGAAGGAACTGTGTTTGGAGATGCAGGAAGTCAGAGAGAAAGTTAAGGAAGGAATTCATTAAAGCTAGAGTAGCAGGGAATGGCAGCTGCAGAGAGCAAGGAAAAACAGGAGGAAAGGGCAGCTCACCGACCTCCTGCTCAGCACAGGGCAGGTCCCTTGCCAACTCCTGAAGCCAGGGTCACCTGGGGTCCAGTGTCTGCTTGAATCTGCATGGTGTGGGAACTAAGCCCCTGGCAACCCAGGATTTGGGGGAGCCACAGAGCACTAGATGGAGTGAGATTGTTTTCTGAGAACTTCCAAAGGCAAAGAAAAAAATTTTCAGGCAGGCTTCTAAAGAGCCTGATCACACAGCTGCAGTTCTGTCCAGGCCACACAGGTGGTGGGAACTTGCAAGCCCGAATCAGAGACCTCGGTAGCCCTTCACTACTTGTCTGAAGTAGGACAGAGAGAGTGAAGACTTGTGCTTAATTCTAGAAAATAGAACGAAATAGCAAAGTGACAAAGATGCTCACCACTGGAAGAGTGCAGAGACAAAATGCAGTAAGTTGAGCAGTAAGCAGTCTTTATTTAAGGTAAAGGTGCATACTCAAAGAAAGGGGAGTGTGGGCGACCTCAGAGAGGAGGCCTGTTTAAGGGTTTAGGGTTTGGGGTTTTGTAGGGTCTTTTGGCTATGGGTCAGCAAAGGCATGATGTATACAGGTGATTCATAATTCCTTGGAGGTTTTGTTTTAAGAATAGGGTTATTTAGGTGACTGTGTTGGTCCAGATTTTGGCATTTTTTACCCAGTAGGCTTATTTACACTTCAGGGGTCTATCTCCTGTCCTGGTTACAAAGTTACTATCTTGACAATGGGTTTCATCCCTGGGCAAGTTCAGTATGTATTCAGTGAGACCAGAGATTGACAATGGAATGTTCTTAGGTTGAAAAGGGTCATTATCTGGCTTTATTCACCTGGTGATAGATCAAGCACCAGAATAATGTCTGCATCCATCAGGTCTGTATTCCTCCTCCATGTCTGCCTCCTCCCAGAGCACTGGACAGAGCTCATTATATAGAGACTTAGTTAAAAATAGCTTATTGCCTATGGGTGTGGAAGGAGTAGCCTAGCAGCAGGCCATTTACATCATCAAGTAGTTTAGGTTCAGAGGAGGATCCTGGCCATGGGAACCTTCACTTTATCCACATTCCACCCCTCCAGGATTCTTGCCTCACAATCTTCACAGTCTCAGTCTTCCACAATGGTCCCTGTGTGACAAAGCTGGAGCATTGTAACCAGATTCTACAACAGCTACAGAGGATAACAGCAACATAGAGATAATAACAAAAATTAAGATACAACAAGGTTTGATACAGGTAACAAAAATTATAATAATCCTCAAGCCTGAGGAGGTTATTTCAGCTATATTCAAAACCAATTCTACTCAGATGAGTTCAGAACTCACATTTAGCAGTGCTCCTGGTAGGGAGCTCCATGCACCCCAGTGAGCAGCAGTTTGTTGCTAGGGTGTGTGCCCAATCCAAAAAGACCCTACAGGCAATAAGACACATGTTTTAATGACACCAGCGTAGGTAATATTGTCCATCAGGTAGGATGCATGCAAGAGAGTGGTCCTGTGATAGGGCTGTAGCAGAAAGAGGGTTCCATCCAGGTCCAGTATAACATATCTTTACTCCTCTCTCCATGGGGGTTACTGAGGGGTGTGTATATAGTGCTACCAGAGGTGCAGGCACTGGCCATAATAAAACAAAACTCTCTGGTAAGATGCTGCTACCTTCTGGCTCTTCAGGATACACTACTGTGATCTTTGGGGGCCACTGTGCTGTTATTCCAGGAACAGCTTCCAGGCCTTGTCCCCAAGGTGCTAGGAGAGCCAGCCATCATTGGTTCATGTGTCGAAAGGTCCAAGGCCACATCCACTCAATCGAGTCTCCAGGGTTTACTGCAGTTGGTGCTGGCAGCAAGATATTCTGGTGGCCAAACCTCAGCTTCAACAATTCTTCCTTGGTTTGTACTTGCAGTCGTATAGAGGAGGCAGCAATATGTGTTAGCATGTCTAAGGGGTCAGGGATCCTTTTTGGGGTTTCTTGTTCAAACACCATAGCACTATCCATAAGTGGCCTGACCGTCCCTGCAAACTATTGGTGTCTGACTTCAGTCCAGATTTTAACAAACCATTGTACCTCTCTATCACTCATGCCTGCTGCAGTAGGATTGTATGGCACATGAAACTTCCATTTGATTCCCAACTGTTGCACCAATTCTTGGAGTGCATGTCCAGTAAAGTGGAAGCATTGATCACTCTCAATTACCTGTGGACAGCTATAGGCTGCAAAGAGACACTCCGGGACTCTCTTGGTCATCTGTTGGTCTGCACAACATTTAGGAAAAGCAACTAGAAGTCCAGTAGCTGTGTCCACACAAGTCATGGCATATTGGTACCCTTGTGACATCAACTGAGTCTCAATATAGTCTATCTGCCACTTGATGAGGAGTATCAGCCCCTTAGCTATTGTCCCGTGTTGCTGTGGAACTCAGTATACATCCCTTTTAGAGCATATGATGCACTCCTGCTGGGCTCTTCTGACTTCTTCAAAGGTCAAAGGCAAGCCCCACTGACAGACTACAGCCCACATTGTCTTTTGCCCCACATGCAACAAATGCTGATGTAATCATTGGGCTACATCAGAGGCAGACTTTCCTTCTGGTCAGTGTACCTGGGCCAGTTGATCTGCTTCATCATTTCCTGGGGATGCCAAGGGCAAATGACCTGTCACATGATATACTGTAACTGTTTTAGTCTGACCACAGGCCCATAAGTCTTGCCACAATTCCTCCCTCCAAAGGGGTCAGTAACCAACCAGCCAGTTGGCATGGTACCATGTTGGTAGCCACAGGGTCAAGCCCCGATAGACAACCCAGCTGTCAGGGCAGACAACTATAGGGGAGGGCTCCCGGCTGATCACAAGCCACACTGCCTGCATCTCTGCCCATTGACTGCTTTTCACCTCACCATCTTCCATCCATATTGTCTCAGACTTAGGATGGAAAGCTATAGCCCTCCATTTTGAGGGCTGCCCACAGCTGGAGCGTCTTCAGGTATAGGGGCTCTTCCCTCCTGATAAGGACTCTGTTACTAATGGTTCTAAAGTAAATTCTTCCTGCTTTTCACTAGTATATGTCACTGGCTCCAATAAGCATTGGAGTTCTTCACTCAAGAGGCTACTAGACAGGGTTCTATGCTGCTATAGGTAAGCACCCCACTTGGCCAGTGTGGGCATTTGTGCCATACCACTCCTTGGTTTTGGGCCCAGTCTTATACCCACCCCATTATGGGATAGGTGGCTATTACCTTTATTGGAGCCATTCCAGTGATGGGTTCTGTAGCCAGCAAGGCATGATACATGGCACCCAATTGTTCTATCAATGTGTATCCTACCTCTGCTCCTTTCTAGTGTTGCAACCAGAATCCAATAGGTTGGTGAATTCATTCAAGTCACTGACAGAGACCCCAGCCATAACCATCTTCAGTCACATGAACATCCAGCTCACAGGACCTTGATGGGTCTGTCACACTCAGGGCCTGTACAGTTTTGATTGCCCATTTTCTGTAGTAAGGGCAGATGCACATGCCTCATCCCAGTCCCACCTGACACCCTTTTGTACCAACCGGTATGTGGGAGCCATTTGAAGCACAACATTTTTCATCCTTTCAGTAAAAGGCTCCTCATCTGGGTCATAATTCTCTGGACTATAGATGGCATTTTTCATGCCTAGCTCCTGTAACACCTGTTGGAGCTCAGCATACATCTGTGGTCTAGTAGGGGAGGATAGTAAATCACCCTGATTGGGCCACACAACAGGAAGTGCAGCCATAAACCAATCGAGGAGGGAGTGATTTCCTAGGGTCTGATGTGCATTTTGTCATTGCTGTCTCAAGGCAGGCTGCACTGTCAGGGAAACCAGCTTTCCCATCTGTCTTGCCAATGCATTTTAGCCCCAGGAAAGTTCAATGGATTCAATGAGACGGAATGACAATGGAACATTCATTGGGTGAAATTGTTTATAACCAACTTTATTCCTATGGTGGCAAGTCTATCAGTAGCATCCTGTCCACTCAGAGCGAGTCTGCATGCAGCAAGCTGGTCTCTGCCTCTGGGCCTCTCTACCCTTGCAGCCATCTCAGTCTCTGTCCTCGGTGCTGCTATCACACCAGTATTGTCTTTGCTTTCCTGCAGCCTTAAAGCTGTGCCACTTTGTTGCCCAGAGCACTGGGTGGAGCTCTTTGTATAGAGTCAATAATGACATATTGCCCAAATGTGTGTAGTGAGCTAGCCAACCAGGGCCAGGTGATATTCCTGGCCAAAGGGGCTTTCACTTTATCCACACCATTTCTGATCCAGACAGAACAATTACATCCACCCTACAGATACAGGAGCCAAGTTGATATTGACTCCGAGGACTTCTGCTGAAACCGGGAGCCCAAATCCACCAGCACCTGAGTGTAGGGGAAGAGCATAGAGTACTCCATGACCTGGGAGGGAGCTGCACTTCTGCTGGAGGAACCTTCGGTTGTTGTGCCTTTATTTTCTTTACAACTACTGGGTGTGCTTTCAATAGAGGATGGGTTGGTGCCTCTGGCACCACCCCTTCATCCTTCTCTTGCTCCTTCATTTCTGGGCTGATGGTACCTTTCTTTCCACTCCCCTGAGTGCCTCCTCTGCTACATCCTTTACCTTTTCTACAGTGCCTCACAGCAATGCTAGCTCAGTCTTCAGAAGGCCTCTTACCTTCACCTCAACACCTCGCAGCTAGCGTTCTCGTGCCGCCTCTGCCTGTGCTTCCCTCAGGAGTATGTGCTTCTCCTCCACGGCCTTTGCCTCTTTCAGAGCATCTGGCAGTGCTGCTGTTTCATTCTGTAAGGAATCTTTTACCTCCTCCACTGGACCTTGCAGCTCACATTCTCACACTGCCTCCTCTTGTGATTTCTGCAGGGGTCTGCCCTTTTCCTCCATGGCCTTTACCACTTCCACAGTACCTTGCAGTGATGCCATTTCAGTCACCAACAAATTTTTACCTCCTCAATAGCACCTCACAGCCAGTGTTCTTGTGCTGCCTCCTCTCATATCAATGTCATTTCGTTCTTCAATGAATCCACAGCAGTTTGCAGCTCACATTCTCATGATGCCATTTCTTGTGTCTCTTTCAGCAGCATGTTCTTCTCATCTGAAGACATTTTTAATACTGAGAAGCAGCCAGCCCACCATCCCTGCTGCCTCAGGGGCACTCTGTCTCTCAAAGGAGTACTTACTAGACCAAGGGACACCCCTACTGCCTCAGGCGTCACTTCCACCTGCCTCCAGTCCTGGGGTGGGGCCCAGCCCTCCAGGAGGCAAGCCACCTCATACCACATACCCATTGGGGGACAGTCCACTGTCTCCCCAGCCACAAGAACAGCTAGCTGAAGCACCCCTCCCATAGGGCAGCCTGTTCTTTTCCTTGGTCAACAATGAATACTGGCAGTGTCTCCAGTTGTCTTGCCAATGGGTTTCAGCCCCTGGCAAGTTCACTTGTATTCAGTGAGACTGAGGAATGACAATGGAATGTTCCTGGGATGAAAGGGTTTATTATTCAGCTTGTTCTCTCAACGATAGGTTAAGCACTAGAATTATGTCTGCATCCAATAGTCTGCAGGTCTGTAATCCTCCTTCATCTCTGCCTCCACCTAAAGCACTGGGCAGAGCTCTTTATATAGTAACTCAGTCAATAATAGCTTATTGCCTATGGGTGAGGAAGCAGTAGCCTAGCAGCAGGCCAGCTGCATCATTAAGTAGTTTAGGTTCAGGTCAGGATCCTGGTCATAGGAACCTTCACTTTATCTACAGTAACTTAGTTGATTAAGGGGCTGGAAGAAGAGGAAGAACAGCATATAGATTAAGTTAAAGAATAAGCTGGGGCTTTATCACAGGCTAAGTAGATTTTACAATGGCATGACCTTTTTCCCATTTCCTGCCCTACTTTATGAGGTAGCATAGAGAAGTCCTTGACTGATGGTCTTTGGCCTTGGAGGCCTTATCTAATTGGGACAATGAAGACATGATCTGTATTCTGAAACTTTTCTTTATCTGAGGAATTGTTTTTCATCTATGGAATATCCAGACATTCCAAGTCACTCCTGGCCTTTGGAACTACAACTAATTAACGAATTGACTCTGTGAGTCCTTTCTGGCTCTCTGGTTTTATCTGGTTAAAATGTTAGTACTTTGTAGTGGGCTTTACTGGCAATTTTACTCACAGGAGGAAAGGAAAATAACAACCATTTCTTAAGCATCTACTACTTGCTAAGAAGTTTAATGGGCTTTTAATATAAATAGTTCAGAAACATGGCACTGGGCCTCTAGAGAAGGTATTGTATGGAACAAGGGCAGTGTCTTGCAAATGGGTTTCAGTCCTGGGCAAGTTCGCTATGGATTCAATGTGACCAAAGAAACTGACAGCAGAACGTTCTGTGGGGTGAAAGGGTTTTATTACCCGCTTGTTTTCCTGGCGGTAGGTTCAGCACCAGCGTCTCTGCCTCCGCCCAGAGCACTGGGCCGAGCTCTCTATATAGCACAATAACAGCTTATTGCCTAAAGGTGTGGAAGCGGTAGCCTAGCAACAGGCCAGTTACATCATCAGGTGGTTTGAGTTCCGTGAGGATCCTGGCCATAGGAACCCCAACTTGCCCACACTGCACCCCTCCAGGATTCTCGCCTTACAATCTATATGCTTTGAATCTTCTGCAATGGTCCCTGTGTGACAAAGCTGTAGCACTCTAACCAGATTCCTCAATAGCAACAGAGGATAACAACTTAGAGATAATAAAAATTAAGATACACGTAACAAAAATTATAATAATCCTCAGGTCAGAGGAGGTTCTTAATAACAAAATTATAATAATCCTCAAGCCAGAGGAAGTTCCCAATCCACAAAGACTTTAGGGGTGATAAGACACATGTTTTAATGCCACCAACATAGGCAAATCTTGTCCATCAGGTAGGATGCATGCAAGAGAGTGGTCCTGTGATAGGACTGTAGCAGGAAGGGGTTCCCTTCCAGGTCTAGTATACCATACTTTTACTCCTCTCCCCGTGGGGGTTACTGAAGGGTCTATATATAGTGCTACTGGAGGTGCATGCACTGGCCATAATGATAAAACAAAACTCCCGGTAAGATGCTCCTACCTTCTGGCTGTTCAGGATATACTACTGTGACCTTTGGTGACCATTCTGCTGTTATTCCAGGAATACACAGGAGGTCAGCTTCTAGGCCTTGTTCCCAAGGTGCCAGGAGAGCCAGCCATCATTGGTCCATGTGTCGAAAGGTCCAAGGCCTTGTCCACTCAATGGAGTCTCTGGGATTCAGTGCAGTTGGTGCTGGCAGCAAGATGTTATTCTGGTGGCTGACCTAGGCTTCAGTGATTTTTCCTTGGTTTGTACTTACAGTTGTATAAGGGAGGCAGCCATATGTGTTAACATGTCTATGGTGCTCAGGGCTCCCTTTAGGGGTCTCTCATTCAAACACTGCAGCACCGTCCATAAGCGGACTGACCATCCCTGCAGAGTATTGGTATCTGACTTTAGTCCTGATTTTAACAAGCCACTGGTGCCTCTCTATCATGCCTGCTGCGGTAGGATTGTATGGCACATGAAACTTCGATTTGATTCCCAGCTGTCGCACCCATTCTTGCTGTGTATGTCCAGTAAAATGGGTGCCCTGATCACTCTCAATTACCTGTGGTCAGCCATAGGCAGCAAAGAGATGCTCCAGGCCTCTTTTGGTCGTCTTCTGGTCTGCACAACGGGTAAGAAAAGCAACCAGAAGTCCAGTAGCTGTGTCCACACAGGTCATCACATACTGATATCCTTCTGACACAGGTAGAGGCCCAATATAGTCTACTGACACCTGACAAGGGGTATAGCCCCCTTAGCTGTTGTCCCATGTTGCTGTGGAACTCAGTGTAAGTCCCTTTTGGAGCGCATGACACACTCCTGCCGGGCTCTACTAATTTCTTCAAAGGTCAAAGACAAGCCCCACTGACGGGCTACAGTCCACATTGTCTTTTGCCCTGCATGCAACAAATGCTGATGTAGCCACTGGGCTACATCAGAGGCAGGTTTTCCTTCTATCCAATGTATCTGGGCCAGTTTATCTGCTTCATAATTTCCTGGAGATGCCAGTGGCAAATGACCTGTCACATGGTATACTGTAATTATTTTAGTCTGACCACAGGCCCATAAGTCTTGCCACAACTCTTGCTCCCAAAGGGGTTGGTGACCACAGGGTCAAGCCCCGATAGACAACCCAGCTGTCAGGGCAGACAACTATAGGGGAGGGCTCCTGGCTGATCACAAGCCACACAGCCCGCAACTCTGCCCATTGGCTGCTCTTGCCCTCACCATCTTCCATCCATATTGTCTCAGTCCTAAGATGGAAAGCTATGGCCCTCCATTTTGGGGGCTGCTGGAGTCATCTGTGTATCATGCATCTTCGGGTATAGGGGCTCTTCCCTCCCGATAGGGACTCTCTGCTACTAAAGGTTCAAAAGCAATTTCTTTCTGCTTTTCACTAGTATATGTCACTGGTCCCAACATGCATTGGAGTTATTCACTCAAGGGGCTACTAGAAAGGGCACTACACTGCTGTAGGTAAGTACCCCACTTGGGTAGTGTGGGTGTTTGTGCTACGCCACTCCTTGGCTTTTGGGTCCAGTCTCGTACCGACCCCAAGATGGGATAGGTGGTTATTACTTTTATCAGGGCCATTCCAGTGATGGGTTCTGTAGCCAGCAAGGCATAATACACAGCAGCCAGTTGTTTTTCTATGAAAGTGTATTGCCCCTTTTCAGAGTGTGACCAGAATCCAACAGGTTGGCGAGTTCAATCAAGCCACTGCCAGAGACCCCAGCCATAAGCATCTTCAGTGACATGAACGTCCAGCTCACAGGACCTTGATGGGTCTATCACACTCAAGCCTGCACAGCCTTGACTGCCCGTTTTGCTGTAGTAAAGGCAGATGCACATGTCTCATCCCAGTCCCACCTGATGCCCTTTCATACCAATCGGTATAAGGCCTTCAGAATTTGTGCCAAGTGTGGGATAAACACTTTACAGTAGCCCAGAAGACCCAGAAACTCCTGTGGCAATGCTACAGTTGTGGGGATAGGAAAGGCGTGGATTTATCTATAACTGCTTCTGGTATCACTTTGGTCTTACCTGACCAGATGACCCCCAAGAATTTGACAGACAAACCAGGTCCCTGAACCTTGGTGCTGTTCACAGCCCATCCTTTCTCCTATAAATGTTGCAGCAGTCTAGGTGCTGCACCTTCTAGATCAGAAAGCTTATCAGATGTGAATATGACATCATCAATATAATGGTACAGCCGCACTGTTGGCAGTTTCTCCCATGTAGCCAAGTCCTGGGCTACAAGTCCATGACAGATGGTGGGGCTATGGAGGTATCCCTGTGGGAGGATGGTGAAAGTCCATTGCTGTCCTTCCCACGTGAAGGAACTGTTCCTGACTTTCCTGCTCAATGTCAATGCAAAAGAAGGTCTTAGCAAGATCTACCACATAATGACATGTTCCTAGTTCATGGTTGAGAGTATCTATCAAGTCTGAAATAGAGGGGACAGCAGTATTCATAGGGGGTATGACCTTATTCAGTTCTCTGTAATCCACAGTCATACGCCAGGAGCCATCTGGCTTTTTTACTGGCCACACTGGGGAATTGACGGATTATGGGTGGGCTTTATAATACCCACCTTTTCCAGCTCCTGGAGAGTTTCTCCAATGTCTTTATGCTCTCCAGGCAGTTTGTATTGTTTGGTATTAGTCACCCGCCGAGGCACAGGCAAAGCTATGGGTGGGTGCCTAGCATGTTCCCTCAGAACTGCCTTCACCACACATACTCTCAGTCTGAGCTCACCTGCAGTGGTCTGCAACCATTGACCATGCAGGATATCAATCCCCAAAATATACTCAGGGATAGGAGATATATACATGGTATACTCCATTGGGGGTAGATGCCCTATTCCCAAAGGGATTTGGGCTTTTTTCACTCTGATAGCCTTCCCCTGTATCCATCTACGATAGTGGGGGTCCTGGCAATCCGCTCAGGGTTACCATGAATCAGTGAACATTCAGCCCCAGTGTCCATCAGAGCCAGGACACATTGTATGTTCACTGAGGACCAATGGACAGCTATTTCAACATGTGGCCTCTGGTCCCCCCCCGGTCCCTCAGTCAAAGAGTGTTCCCCAATCATCTTCCTGTGTGGGCTCAAGTGAGGTTGGCTCGCTTTCCAGAAGGAAGTCTTGCAAACACACAGGCCAGACTTGTGGCTCTGTCTCTGATCTCTGCCTCTTTGGTCTTAATGGCTGGAACTGCTGCTCTGGTTTCAGCTGTTGCCATAGCTCTAGTAAGATTCTATTTGACTCCCCATCTAATTTCCTTCCATTTGCTCCTGCCCGTATTAAATCATCCCACATCTGGGTCCTCATAACCTTCATGGGGCCCTGTAAATTCTTCTCGTGAGTAAACAGGTCTTATTTCTTTCTGGATTCTCGTTGCTTCAGCCTCTCCTAAGTCTGCTACTATATGTGTCACCTCACTTATGGGATGCCCTAAGTGAGGGGAAAGAATGGGCACTAGAGACCCAAAGAGGGATGTAGGAGCCGTTTGAAGTACAATATTTCTGAACCCATCACTGAAAATCTCTTCATCTGGGCCATAATTCTCTGGACTATAGATGGCATTTCTCATGCCTAGCTCTCATAACACCTGTTGGAGCTCAGCATACATCTGCCATCTAACAGGAGAGGATAGTACATCACCCTGATTGGGCCACACAGCACAAAGTGCAGCCATAAGCCAATTGACAAGGGAGTGACTCCCTGGGGTCTGATGTACATTTTGTAATCACTGCCTCAAGGCTGGCTGCACTGTCACGGAAGACAGCTTTCCCATCTCTGACCCCGATAGAACAATTCCATCCACCCCTAAGTCCCACAGATGCAGGAGCCAAGCTGATATTGACTCCGAGGACTTCTGCCTAAACCGGGAGCCCAAATCCACCAGCTCAGCCTGAGTATAGGGGCGGATCATACAGTGCTCCACAACCTGGAAAGGGCGCTGCTCTTCCCCTTGGGGAACTTTCAGCTGCTGGGTCTTTATTTTCTTTACAACCACTGGGCATGCTTTCAATACAGGAGGTGCCAGTGCCTCTGGCATCACCCCTTCGTCTTTCTCCAGCTCCTCAATTTCTGGGGCTGATGGCATCTTTCTCTCCCCTCCTCCGAGTGCCTCCTCTGCTACAACCTTTACCTTTTCCACTGTACCTCACAGCAATGCTACCTCAGTCTTCAGCAGCTCTCTTACCTTCAGCTCAACGCTTCGCAGCTGACGTTCTCGTGCCGCCTCCGCCTGCGCTTCCCTCAGGAGTTCGTCTTTTCCCTTGATGGCCTCTTCCTCCTTCAGAACACCTGGCAGCGCTGCTGTCTTGTCTCCAATGGCTCCTTGCTACCAGTGCTCTTGTATCAATGCCATCTCTTTCTTCAGGGAATCCACAACTGTGTGCAGCTCGCGTTCTTGTGCCACCTCCTCTCGCATCAATGCCATTTCTCTCCTCAGGGAATCCACAGAAGTTTGCAGCTCGCGTTCTCATGCTGCCATGTCTTGGGTCCCCTCTGTAGACATTTTTAATACTGTGAGAAGCAGCCAACCCACAGTCCCTGCTGCCTCATGGGCACTCTGCTTCTCAAAGGATCTGCTTACTATACCATGGGCCTCCCCTACTGCCTCAGGTGTCACCTCCACTTGCCTCCAGTCCTGGGGTGGGGTCCAGTCCTCTAGGAGGCAAGCGACCTCAGACCACATCCCCATTGGGGGACAATCCACTGTCTCCCACATTCACAGGGGCAGCCGCTGAAGCACCCCTCCCATAAGGGCAGCCTTATGGTCAACAATGAACCCTGCATACTTTCACCAATTTTCTTGCCAATGGGTTTCAGCCTCAGGCAAGTTCGCTATGGATTCAATGCGACCAAAGAAATTGACAGCAGAACGTTCTTTGTGATGAAAGGGTTTATTACCCAGCTTGTTCTCCCGGCGGTAGGTCAAGCACTAGCATCTCTGCCTCTGCCCAGAGCACTGGGCTGAGCTCTCTATATAGCACAATAATAGCTTATTGCCTAAAGGTGTGGAAGCAGTAACCTAGCAACAGGCCAGTTACATCATCAGGTGGTTTAAGTTCAGTGAGGATCCTGGCCATAGGAACCCTAATTTCCCCACAGGCAGGCTACCCCAAGATGTGCCATTTTGACATGTACCTTATTTCAGAGTTGAGAACAACTAAGGCCAAAAAGACTCAGAAAAAAACTTTGACCTCCCACCCCAAAATGCATAAAAAGAATTTAGGTAGAGTCACTACTCCAGGAAGAAAGCTATCACCATAGATAGCTATATTGTAATGTCAACTAGGAGTGGTAGATAGGGAGGGATATGGCTAAGTCTGTTAAAATTCCTCTTTGTGACCTATCATTGTTACTGTGTGACCCAGAGAATATGTGATTACCAAACATGTACTCTTTTCATATTCCTGTGAATTATTTCCCTTTTCCTTAGAAGTATTAGACCCTTTGTGGTAAAACTGCAATATTTTCAGAATCTCCTGGCTGGCCTTAGTGCATCTACATATCAGTAGTTTATTACAAGAGGTAGTGAGGGCATCTCTGGCTGGAGAGGTTGAGTGGGGATCCTTTTATGCAGCTGAGTCGTGTGAGGCACGGGTGAGCAGAAGTGGGTGACTGCTTGTGGCAATTAATGGGTTTCTTTCACTTTATTTCTCCTTTTGATTGATTTTGGTTTCAAAGGAAATTTTCCCCAGGCTGGGAACTTATTTCCCCCCACTAGAGTTACATCTGGCAATAGTCAGCAGGACCTCTGAACCCCAAATCCGTCTTCATCAGTGTGACACTTGGGTGGGCTGCCTCTAGAGTTGGTTGGGAGATACCCAAAATGCCCCCTGTGGATGGTGGGAAGCCCCCATTAGCTGCAATGGTGGAGAGTGGGGGCTTCACCTGGGTGCCCCATATCTGTGGGGCTTCTACTGGGGAGCCAGTAGTGGTGAATTGGTCTAGGGTAAGCAACTCCTAGGTTGGTGTGGACTTCCTCAGAATGGGAGAAGGGTGGAGACACTGAAGGGTGTGGAATTAGCCCTCCATGAGATTGAAGACTGCTTAGAGGCTCTGAATTGTCATGTAGCAGCCAGGATTGTGGAATGTTTGTTTCTCAAGAAAGTGGAAAGTGTTACTGAGAGAGAGAGACTTTGGCAGGAGAGAGACACACTTTGGCATTGCTTAGAGGAGCTGGGTGATGACCTATGGGATGCCCTTAAGAGAGACAGTTATTGAGAAGACAGGTCCCACTCCTGAAGGATATGCTAACAGCAAAGGAGGAAGAAGCATGAGAATCCACGTTGCAGGAGGCTGTGGGGGAGGTTGAGGAAGGAGCAGTGCCTTCAGCCCCAGAGATGGTGGGGGAGATGTCAGGAGAGGATGAAAGGGGGCCAAGGGCCAAACTCTTGCTGAGGCCACTGCCTGAGGTACCAGCTGCTCCTGCATTAAAGGCCCACATGGTTGTAATTAATAAAATAAAAATGCAACAACTGCAGGCTCCTCACAGGGAGGAGCAGATCCATCCCATGTTGTGGAGCACTCCATTCTCACCCCTATACCCAGGGCAAGCTGGTGGACATGAGCATGCGGTAGTGACAGAAGCCATCAGAACCTCTGGCTACATGGGTTTTGCGTTTCTGGGATATGGGGGTGGGAAAAAACATTGTTATGTCGGTTTCCGAAATGGGTAGGCTGACTTCCCTGACAATTCACCCTTCCCTCTGGTAGTGGCTGAAAAGTGCCCGTCACACCTCAGGGAATCAGGTGCTTCTGGATTGGCTGACAGCAGCCATCAGGGCAGTTTGGCCTAATCAGGGTCATTTACCATACTTACCCACTAGCTAGAAAACGTATGGAGAGCTCCAGCAGGTGTTAAGGGAGCTGGGCAAGAAAAATATCATCTATGACATGGACCCCCACAAGGCCCCGATAAGGAGTTATTCACCTCAGGGAGAAATCTGGTGCTGCATACAGCTCCCCCATCTTTCTTTGGGTCCCTAGAGACTATTCTTGCCCCCCACCTAGGGAAACCCAGAAATGAGGCTACTAGTACTTTGGCAGATCTGGGGGAGGTTGAAACAATAGGAGCACGGAGAGAAGTCAGCTACAACTGAAAGGAGAGCTGAAAAGGGCTCCATGAAGGTCTCGAGGACCCAGATGTGGGTTGATTTGATAAAGTTGGGGGCAATGAAAGAAAAACTTGATGGTCAGTACCATAGGATGTTGTTAGAACTGTGGCACCATTAAAGCCAGAGCAGCAGTTTTAGCTGCTGAGTCCAGGACACAGATGTTGGAGGCAAAGCCCCATGTCTGGCCTGTGTCCCTGCAAGACTTCCTGGGCCCTCACCCCCAAAGGAGGATGATTGGGCATCTTGTCTTGGCTGAGGGGGGATCAAGGCCCCATCTTGGGGTTCTGGTGGGACCAGAGGCCACATGTAAAATTGACAATTCACTGGCACCTGTGAATGTATCATGTGTCTTGGTGCTTTTGCACATAGGAGCTGAATGTTCTCTGATTTACGGCAACCCCCAGTATTTTCCTGGGACCCCTGCTGTGATAGATGGCTATGGGGGTAAGGCAATTAGAGTGAAGAAAGCCCAAATCCCACTGGGGCTAGGGTGTTTACCCCCAAAGGAGTATACCGTGTACATTTCTCCCATCCCTGAATATATTTTTAGGGTGGATATCCTACAGGGCCTGTGGTTACAGACCACTGCAGGTGAGTTCAGACTGAGGGTCCATATGGTAAAGGCAGTTCTGGGGGGACATACTCAGCACCCGCATGTAGTTCTGCATGTATCTCAGTGGGTGAGAAATACTAAGCAGTATAAATTGCTTGGGGACACAAAGAGATTGGAGAAACTCTATAGGAATTGGAGAAGTTGGGCATCATAAAACCCATTCATAGTCCTTTTAATTCCCCAGTGAGGACAGTGAAAAATCTGGATCACTCCTGGCATATGATCATGGATTATAGAGAATTGAATAAAATCACACACCCTTTGCATACTGCTGTCCCTCTATAACAGCCCTTATGGACATCCTCAGTCATGAACTAGGGATGTATCATTATGTTGTAGACCTTGCTAATGCATCTTCTCTATTGACATAGCACAGGAAAGTCAGGAAGAGTTTGCCTTCACTTGGGAAGGCCAGCAGTGGACACTGACTATACTTCCACAGGGATACCTCCACAGTCCCACCATTTGTCACACACTTGTAGCCCAGGACTTGGCCACATGGAAAAAACAGCAAATGGTGCAGCTGTGTCACTACATTGATGATATCATGCTCACGTCTGATTCTCTTGTAGATTTAGAAGGGGCAATTCCTAGACTGCTGCAACATCTATAGAAGAACAGATGGGCTGTGAACAGCAGGTTCAGGGACCTGGTTTATCTGTAAAGTTCTTGGGGGCTTGTCTGGTCGGGTAAACCTAAAGTTATCCCATAGGCAGTCATAGACAAGGTCCAGTCTTTCCCCACCCCTACCACTGTGGTAGTATTACAAGAGTTTTTTTGGTCTTTGGGCTATTGGAGAACATTTATTCCTTACTTGGCCCAAATTCTGAAGCCCTTATACCAGTTGGTATGAAAAGGCATCAGGTGGGACTGGGATGAAACATGTGCATTTGCTTTAACTAAGTGAGCAGTCAAGACTGTACAGGCCTTGAGTGTAATGGACTGATCAAGGCCCTGTGAGCTAGATGTTCATGTAATGGAAGATGGTTATGGATGGGGTCCCTGGCAGTGGCTTCAATGGACATGCCAACCTATTGGATTCTGGTTTCAACTATGGAAAGGAGCAGAGGTCTGGCACACCTTGATAGAGAAACAACTGGTTGCTGTGTACCACGCCTTGCTGGCTATGGAGCCCATCACCGGAAAAGCTCCAACCAAGGTAATCACCATCTATCCCATCATGGGATGGGTGAAAGACTGTACCCAAAGGTCCCAGAATGGCATGGGACCGATATCTACACTGTCCAAATGGGGTGCATACTTACAGCAGCATAGCACTGTCTCAAATCGCCCCTTAAATGGAGTTTTCCAATGCTTATTTGGGCCAGTGACGCACACCAGTGGAAAGCAGGAAGTACTTGCTTTTGAGCCATTGGTAGCCAGGAGTCCTTATCAGGAGGGAAAATTCCTACACCTGAAAATCCTGCATATACAGATGGCTCCAGTCACGGGTAGCCCCCAAAGTGGAGGGCTGTGGCTTTCCATTCTAAGACTGAGACAATACGGATGGAGGATGGAGAGGGGAAGAGCAGCCAGTGGGCTGAGTTGTGGTCACTATGGCTTGTGATCACCCAGGAGCCCTCCCCTATAGTTGTTTGGACAGACAACTGGGCCATCTATGGGCTTGACCCTGTGGCTACTGACATGGTACCCTGTCAACTGGATGGTTGGTCACCAGCCCCTTTGAGGGCAAGGGTTGTGGCAAGACCTATGAGCCTCTGGTTAGACTAAGACAGTTACTGTATGTCATGTGACTGGCCATTTGCCTTTGGCATCCCAGGGAATGATGAAGCACACACATTGGCTCAGGTTTGTTGGCTAAAAGGAAAGCTCTGATGTAGCCCAATGGTTACATCAGCATTTGTTGCACAAGGGCCACACATTGGCAAAAGCCAATGTGGGCTGTAGCCCATTGGTGGGGCTTGCTGTTGACCTATGAAGAAGTCAGCAGAGCCTGGAGGGAGTGCCTTGTGTGCTCTAAGAGGGACTTACACTGAGTCCCGCAGCAACATGGGACAATATTAAAGGGGCTGATACCCCTTGTCAGTTGGCAGGTAGACTATATTGGGTCTCTGCCCATATTAGAAGGATATCAGTATGCTATGACTTCTGTGGACACAACTACTGGACTGTTGGTTGCTTTTCCTGCACATCATGCAGATCAGCAAACTACCGTGAGGGTCCTAGAGCATCTATTTGCAGCCTATGGCCGGCCACAGGTGATTGAGAACAATCAAGGCCCCTGCTTTACTGAACATGCATTACAAGAATGGGTGCAGCAATTAGGAATAAAGTGGAAGTTTCATGTAGTATATAACCCTACTGGGGCAGGTATGATAGAGAGGTACAATGGTTTGTTGAAATCTCGCCCGAAATCAGACACCAGTAATCTACAGGGCTGGTCAGTTTGCTTATGGATATTGCTATGGTGTTTGAATGAAAAGTCCTCAAAATGAGCCCTGATCCCTGTAGACATTTATGCTTCTCCTATACAACTGTATGTGCAAGCCAAGGAGGAGTTATTGAAGCCAGGATATGGCTAGCAGAGCAACATCCTGCTGTGTTAAACATCCAACTGTGTTAAACCCTGGAGACTCTGTTGAATCGATGTGACCCTGGACATTTTGACACATGGACCAGTGATGCCTGGCCTGTGGGGAGAAGGCCTGGAAGCTGGCCTCCTGTGTGTTCCTGGAGTAACAGCAGAGTGCCCCCCAAGATCATGGTAGTGTACCCAAAACATCCAGTAGGTAAGAGCATCTTATGGGGAAGTTTTGTTTTATCTTTATGGCCAGTGCATGTGCCTCCTGTAGCCCTATATATTGACCCACCTTTAAATCTCACAGGGATGGGGGTGAAAGTCTGGTATACTAGACCAGGATGAGATCCCATTTCTGCCACTGTCCTAACACTCTTGCGTGTATCCTACCTTATGGACAAGATTTGCCTATGCTCGTGTCATTAAAACATGTATCTTATCACCCTTATGGTTATTTTCTTTTGTAGTCCCTGTGGCCTGGACCAGTCCTCTGGCACAGCTGCCACATGATGATTGCTTTGAACTCCCTACCTATTCACCTACTGCCTGCCTGTGGAATGGACAATATATGGACTTAATCTGCATAGGTGTTTGAACCTAGTTGAATCCTCCAGCTTGAGGAGTATCATGATTTTATTGCAATTATTGTATGTTATTAGTCTTATTACAGTGCTCCAGTTTTCTCACACAGGGGTCATTGTGGAAGATGGGGATCGAGTAGATTGTAAGGTGAGATTTCTGGAGGGGTGAGCTGTGGGTAAAATTGCAACATTTCCAGAATCTCTCATCTGGTCTTCATGCATCTCCCTATCAATAGGTAATTACAAGGGGGAGCAAGGGCATATCTGGACTGGAGATGTTTGGTGGGGTCCCTTTTTGCAGCCAGGGTGTGAGAGACACAGGTGAGCAGAAGTGCATAACAGCTTGTAAGCAATAAATGGGTTTCTCCCACTTTATTTCTCCCTTTGACTGCTTTCACTTTCAAAGGTAATTTGCTCTGGGTTAGTAACTTATTTCCCCTGCCCCCAGAGTTACACCCTACCACCTTCTCCTTGGTACAGGATGACAAATATACCTCATTTTCCCTGACTGTTTTTGGAACCCATGTCTATGGCATCCCCATACATACATAATTAATTTTTTTTCTTCCACTAATCTGTCTCATATCAATTTGATTCTTAGAAAAGCTAGAAGAACCTCAAGGGTTAGAGGAAATTTCTTCCTCCCCAACAGTATGATATTGGGTTAGAAAGTGGGAAGGATGAGAAACAAATCTAAAAGAAGAAGAAAATCACTACTTTGGTGAAGACAGACATGAGGTTTCACTGAGAATTGCTCTTGGGCTTTGCCTCTTTCTAATGATGTAATTGTGACAAGTCTTTAGGTCCAACAACTTCCTCCCTGATAAAACTAGGATATAATACTGTCTTCACAGGGATTTTGTTTTGTGAAAATTCAATGCAGTAATGTGTGTAAAATACTTAGGGTAGTGCCTAGTACCTAAAAAGCATTATAAAAATTGAAGCTGCTACTCGTATGGTTGGTACTATTGCATATGCTCAAGGACACCCTCCTCGGAAGCCCTGACATATGAGTTGGTGATATTCATGCCCACTTTCAAGAGCCTACCACTGCTGTGTATCTTTGATATGTGAGCTACTGGATGCCTTTGTTGGAAACTACAGGGCTTATTGTTGCACATGTAGGGAAACAAACAATGACAAAAAGCAACTGAATTTGTTTATAAAATCATAATCACAGGAGTATTTTTCTTTTATGGTCCATTCTGTGTCCTGTTCTGTTAGGGTTCTCTTAGGCATCAATTCAGTGCCTCTAATTTTAATGGGTTTAAGTTGCATTTAAGGTGCTATTTAAATGCAAAACAACAAAAAAAGAACAATTTTGGGCATTTCCAGATGTATGCTATCAAAAAAACTGAACAGAACTGTTCATTTTCTTCCATAGAGCTCTGCCTGAACATATTTATAGTAGTGCAAAATAGTTGACATGGAATGAGAATTCACCCAGGTAAGACATCTCAGTTATTCACAGGTGAACCAATGGCCTAAACTATCATCAAATTTCACTAGCAACATTCCAATGATATAATCATATAAAATTGAAATTGTATTAAAATACAACTTTCCATGTATTCATGGATTTAAAAAGAAAAAAAGAATATAATTTCCTTCCATGTGTGTTGACTGAAAGTATAGTTTTCTGTTTTTTTATATAGGTACCTACTAAAGACAGGTACAATATTTGTGATGATAGGGAACTTCTAAAATTCCATTTTATTCCCGAAATAACTGTTATATGTAAACACTTGAAATTGATCTTTAAAGCCTTTATGTAAATGTAAAGAACAGACAATCACAGATTGTTAAGTTTGTGAAGTATAGCAAAGAGTAGATAGTACAATCCCCTTGTATTACAAGTGAGAATTTTGCTCTGAGATGCACACATACGAGATGAGTCACATCTAGTGTTTGAATTGCAATTCTTTTTCCATTCCATGTTTTTCTTAAGCAAAAATTTCAACAATTTTGATATTGGAATAATGTTCTAAGGAAAGAGGAATGCCTTCCCAGAGTGCCAAATAAGGTCTGATAGTTTTGATAATTTTAAAATGCTGGTAAAATAAAGATATAATCAATATTGTCAGGAAGAACATAAGGGAGGCTGAACAAAGTAACCTTTTGGAATAGAATCTAAAATTTCCAAAAATGGCATTTTATTGAACCCTAATAAGAATCCTATGTAAATGATATATTACTAATAATTTATCTGGTGGTCTATGGGTATATTGTGGGGTTATTTTCCAGAAAATAAGGGGGTAAAGTCAATCGATATCTAAGCCTTACTTATTTCTGATTCCTTACTCTATTTAGTTCGTAGTTTCTCACAGTGAGGTCTCTAGACCAACAGAATCAAAATCAATATAGTGCTAGTTAAAAAGCAGGTTTCCTGCAATCCTTCAAACTTATAGTATATGAGGCATGGGGCCTGAGAATCATTCCTTAAGCAACTTCTCCAGATGATTCTGTAGTACAATAATATTTAAGAAACATATTTAAGTGTTACTTTTCTATGTTTGATTAGTGGCTTGATACTGCAGATACAGTAAAAGATGGTTTTATACATTATTCAGGTTTAGTGGTATTTGAGGAGATGGCTGTACTAAGTGATTTTTGCAGGTGATTTTCAGTTCTATTGTTACATGTAATAAATATTCAGTGTATGTGCAAATCTGAAAAGCTTACCAAAGAAATTTGTTGGAACATAAAAAGTTGAGTCTTTAAGGTGTGGCTCTGTTGAGGCATTCTTTACATAAATCTATGGGATTTGAGTAATAGATTATGTCTCTCAGAATTCTATAAAATCAATAGGGTTGCTTGAGAGATGGAAAAATGATGGTATCAGGCAGGAATTGGAAATTTTTTTCTGTAAAAGGCCAAATAGCAAATAGTTTAGGCTTTGTAGGCCATACAATCTCTGCTGCAATTGCCCATCTCTTATAGTGTGAACACAGACGTACACATATATAAATGAATGAGCATGGCTGTGTCCCAGTAAAACATCATTTACAAAATTTTTTTTTACAGACTATATTGGGCCTGTGGGCCATAGTGTGCTGAGCTCCATCAGAGGACATTTAGTATTTGACTCAATTAATATTTAAGTTGAAACCAATAGCACAAATATTGAATAAATATTTGTAATCTGTATATGAGAACATTGATAAAACACATAAAATGATAAAAGATGGATATAGTGTTTCTTTTTGCTTCTGGTCTGTCTTGCCAATGGGTTTCAGTCCCAGAAAAGTTCACTATAGATTCAATGTGACCAAAGAAATGACAGTGGAACGTTCCTGGGGTGAAAGGGTTTATACCCAACTTTATTCCCATGGTGACAGGTCAATCACTAGAATCCCCTCCACTCAGAGCGAGTCTGCCTGCAGCAAGCTGGGCTCTGCCTCTGGGCCTCTCCACCCCCGTAGCTGTCTCAGTCTCTGTCATTGGCACTGCCACCACTCCAGCCTCTGCTCTGATCTCCTGCAGCCATGCAGCCATGCCACAGTGTCTTCCAGAGCACTGGGCAGAGCTCTTTATATAGAGTCAATAACAATGTATTTCTCACATGTGTGTGTAGTGAACAAGCCAACCAGGGCCAGGTGTGAATCCTGGCCATAGGTACCTTCCTTTATCCACCCTCCACCCCTCCAGGATTATCTCCTTTCAGTATATGTGCCCTCAATCCTCTGCAATGGTCCCTGTGTGAGGAAGCTGGAACATTGTAACCAAATTCCATACAAATAAAAAATTATGGCAGATTATAATAACCCTCAAGCTTGAGAAGATCCATTGCCACCAAGTGGTCATTCTGGTTGTATTCAAACCGGTTCTACTCAAATGAGTTAATTCAAAAGACCATAGGTGGGCCTTACAATACCCACCTTCTCCAGCCTTTCCAGCAGAAAGTCTTGCAGACACACAGGCAAACTTGTTGCTTTGTCTCTGGCTCCTGCCTCTTTGTTCTTAATGGCTGGAACTTCTGCTCTGGTTTCAGTTGTTGCCACAGCTCCAGTAAGATTCTATTTGACTTCCCATGTAATTTCCTTATGTCTGCTCCTGCCTATATTAAATCAATATCTGGGTCCTTGTAACCTTCATGGGGCCCTTTAAATTCTTCCCCTGAGTTTCACCCCACCTGTTTTTCAAACCTCTGCCCCTCCATTTCTGGGGCTGACGGTTCCACTACATCCTTCAGCTGTCCCTGGCACTGGCAGCCTGCGCTCTTGTGCTGCTCCTTCTCGGGCCACTGCTCCTCCTCGTGCTGCTTCCTCTCGGGCTATCACGACACCCTTCACCATTTCCACAGCACTTTGTAGTGACGCCATTTCAGTCAGCAACAAACTTTTTTCCGCCTCAATGGCACCTCACAGCCCACATTCTCAGGCTGCCTCTTGTGCTTCCTGCAGGAGGGCGTCTTTCTCCCTTACAGCCTCTCTCAATATTGTGAGAAGAGAACTGCCCACCATTCGTGGTGCCTCATGGGACTTTGTTTCTCTAAGGAATTCCCTGTTTTGCTGAGGGCCACCTTTACTGCCTCAGGTGTTGCCCCCACTCCTTCCCAGTCTTGGGGAGGGGCCCAGTCCTCTGGAGGCAAGCCACATGTCCACTGGGGGACATTCAAGTGTCTCCCCATCCATAGGAGCAGCCCGCTGAAACACTCCTCCCATGAGGGCAGCCTGTTCTTTTCCTTGGTCAACAATGAATCCTGCCGACTATGCCAATTGTCTTGCCAATGGGTTTCAGCCCTGGGCAAGTTCGCTATGGATTCAATGCGACCAAAGAAATTGACAGCAGAATGTTCTCGGGGTGAAAGGGTTTATACCCAACTTTATTCCCACAGTGGCAGGTCAATCACTAGAATTCCATCAACTCAGAGCAAGTCTGCCTGCAGCAAGCCAGTCTCTGCCTCTGGGCCTCTCTGCCCCCACAGCCATCTCAGTCTCTGTCCTCGGCGCTGCCACCACTCCAGCCTTTGCTCTGCCGTCCTGCAGCCGTGCAGCCATGCCACAGTATTTCCCAGAGCGCTGGGTGGAGCTCTTTATATAGAGTCAATGACAACGTGTTGCCCATACTTGTGTAGTGAGCAAGCCAACCAGGGCCAGGTGAGTGTCCTGGCCACAGGAAACTTCACTTAATCTGCATGGTTCCTATTTTTATTACATTTGTCTTTTCATGAGTAATAAGACAGCACAGTTTATTGTAAGTATAGCCACAAATTGTCTTCTCATCAAGAAGTGAAGTCTATTTCCATAGCCCTTTAAACTTGGACCTGTGATTTGGTCTGTCCTGTAGAATGTAGCAGAAGTGAGGTTGTATGAGGTCTAACCCTAGGCCTTGAGAGGCCTTGAAAGTTCCATTTTCATTCTAGGAATCCTGATGAAATCCATGTGGAGAGAGGCTCTGCCTTCCCAGCCATCTCAGTTGAGGTCCACACCTATGGGTGACTTACCCGAGAACAGGTAAGCCCAGCCTAATTCACCAAGTCACAGACTAGTGAGTTAAATAATGGTTTTTATTTTAAGCCACTAACTTTTTTTTTATTAAGGTATTATTGATATACACTCTTATGAAGGTTTCATATGAAAAAACAATGTGGTTACTACATTTATGCATATTATCAAGTCCCCACTCATACCCCAGTGCAGTCTTAAGCCACTAACTTTTAATGTGTTTTATTATGCAGCAGTGGATAACAAATAGGAGCAAAGTCATGAGCTGAGTGTGGAAAGGGGGAGGATGTGCAGGCAGTTTGAGGAGAAGTGTGAAATGGAGAAGGTGTTGAGTGTCCTAGGGAATATAGTAGGGCTGCTGGACAGTACTTGGAAGTTACTTAAAGTGAAAGAACTCAAAGCAGTTTGAAGTAAGGCCAGTAAAAGGGTTGTGAGTTTTTTTTGCAGTAATGGTCCAACTATGCAGATGCAGGTAATGAGTAAGTGATAATTGGATTTTACTGAGGGGTGGTGTGTTTTAGCAGGTGAGCATGATGAAGGGAGAGAGAGGAAAGTGAAGGATGGTTTTTGAGAGGGAGTGCTCTCAGTAATCAACTGGGTACAGAGGAAACTGAGCATATAGTCTGTGAGAGGCCTTGAAAGGATCAGTGGATGGTTGGACCCTTTGGAGTGGGATCAAAGAGCTGTTGGAAGAGTATTAGAGGGAATGAGCTGGAAAGAGGAGCTCGCTGCCTGAGTGCTATATCTGAAAGTAAAATTATGAGGGGTTGATAGTTTTGCAATGAGCCAGTGTAAATCCCTCTTCTCTGACACCAGATGCTACAGTGTCTTTTTTCCCTACGTATATGTATAACAGTAACAATATTATATGCAGCAGTAATAGTAGTATAACTCCATTTCCATTGGACCTGATTCCAATGTGTGTAAGTATGTGGAAGGGCATCTTCCCATACATACTTACACCAAGCAATTCTCAAACACCAGCAGGGGTGATGCTATAGGCCCAGAGACAGCACCAGATTCCAAGGTTAAGGGCTCTGTCCTACAAGACTGCCCTCCATCCTCATTCCAGATGCTGGTCACAATCCCCGGCAGTTACCTGTGCTCCTGACCTATCGGCTACAGATTGGAGGTTCTCATGACCTCCCCCTTAGGTTTGATTAATTTGCTAGAGCAGTTCATAGAACTCAGGAAAACACTTATATTTACCAGTTGAATAAAAGATACTGTAAAGAATACAAGTTAGCAGTCAGATGAAGAGATACATAGGGCAAGGTCCCAAAGGAGCTTCTATCCTCTTGGAGCTTGAGGCCTGGCTCAGTGGCATGTAGAGGCATTCTGGTTCCCAAGCATAGAAGATCTCTCCGACTGAGAAGCAGGATCAAACCAAGCAGAGCAGGGAGCAATAAGCTCTTCTCAGGGTGTTTTGTGAGGGCTTCATTGCATAGTAATGATTGACTAAATAATGGGCCATAGGCTGATTGGCCTCCAGCCCCTGCCCTTGGGTGGGGTCCAACAGTTTGTCATTAACATGACAAAACACCCTTTTCACCTTTAAGACTCTGCAGTTGAGACAGGGACCATGGGCTTAGACAGAGTAGGGTGAGGGACTCTTGAGAAAAACAAAGCAAGATAACCATTGTGAGGTGTGCTTTGGCCTGCTGGGGGGCCCAGCTCATTTTTCTAACTTTACCTAAGTGCTGCTTTTCTTCCTCCAGCCCTCAACAAATGATCTGTTGCAACTTGGGCAATGCAGCAAGCAAGACCAAAACTATTGCAAGCCCAAAACAACATAAGGCAGGAAGGGTTTCATCTTGAAATCCAATTAGTTAAAAAGTAAAACAGTGACTCAGCCCCCCTTTGGAGCAGAGCAGGCAGCCTTGAGTGAGATGCCCCCAGACCAGGAAGCTGCTCTCCTGGGAGGAAATCAGAGCAGTAAAGTTCTTGTAAATAACCAGGAAGACTAAGAAGAAACTTAGTATTTCTTCAAAAGTATTTGGAACCAGTTAACGGGTGTACATCCCTAGCCCTTTGTCTCTCAACTGCCTATAAAAACCCCTAGACAACGTACCACCCGGGGACTCTCTTGTTCCCTCCTGGCCTGAGCCAGGAGCTCTGTCCTTTCACTCTATCTCTAAATAAAGCCTGTACGTTGCTCTCCTACCTTGACTGTTCGCGAAGTTCATTCTTCGGCTCTGTGAATAAGAACCCCGGCATCACAGTGTTTTTAGGGACTGTGGATGAAGACCAAATATACCTGGGAAATATGACCAAATATGTATTACTCATGACTCATTATATCCCAGCCAGTTTGGCCCAGCTAAACCATCTTTCCCAGATTGCCTTTCAGTACGTTTCTATTTATCAAGGGCAGAAATGAAGCAACAGCCATTTTGTTTTCATGCTCAAAAGACAAAACAGGCTCTTTCAAAGCTCATGCACAATGTTGCCTGTTACCCTCGCTTGTCTCTTTGCTTGTGAGGCAGCAGCTAGACCTGCCAGCACATCACCCCCGATCCTCCTTCAGCTTTTCCAGGCTCTGGGCCAGGTGTGTGTTTAGCTCATGATTAAGGGCTCCAGTGTCTCCTGCAGGATGCCCATTTCATCAAGGTTGGAGGCAGTGAGAGACTGATGTGGCTTCCAGTCTGTTCTTCTGTTTTGATTTGTCTTTCCTTTTCTCCACTTTACATCCAGCTTCCCTTTTTAATCGCCTCCCGTGTGGACATCAAGTCCCAGCATCAGGATTGCAGATAACAGCCTTAACAGAGGGTGACCAGCTCCCGATTCTGTTCTGTCTGTCCAGTTCTGAGTGTATCTGGTTATGCAGTTGATATGGAGAGGGTATAGTTTCGGTTTTCGTTATTTATAACCTCCAGGGTATGAACATGTGAGCGAGAGGATGGAGAAAAGTGAACAAGAGGCTCCTTGGAAGAGAGGAGGTCAAGGAACTGAAATTGTAGGTATTTCAAGAATGATCTTTGTGGATATTGAATTTGCTAAAAATTATTACAAAAATAGTGTTGGAGAGAGTACTATTGAACCAGAAGCTAAAATCCTCAAGGACTGAGGAGGCCTCAGTGGGAGACTCCATATATGGCCTCCACAAGGAGGTGGAATAGGTGGTGCCTTCTGATGGCATCAGCTCTGGGGGCGAGGGCTGGGGGGGAGGAGGCAGCAGTGTGTTGGTGGTCGAAACTACACACAAATGAGTGTTAGAGGAGACTGACTAGATGCAGTGGTTCAAGTATGTGGAAGAGTAAACGTGTTGCTAAGTCCTGCAGCTCTTTTAGAGTAAAGTCCCTTTCCTTTCTCAGCAGCCCCAGCACTTTGCTTGCCAGGTTATAATGGGACTTGACCTTAAATACTGATCTGGTGATTAGGATAGGAATTTGGGTTCAACCCTGAGGGTAAGGTTCAATATATTAATGTAGCTAACAGAGGAGGCTGAGGGGGATGAGTATCATGGGCAGCCCTGAGACGAGCTGCATTAAATGCCAGGTGGATGCAGGTAGTTTGCTCCAAGTGGGGTGGGGGTGACACCTACCCAGCTATCTCAGCGTCTGAACTCCCTGTAATGTTGGCCAAGCCCCCTGTGCTAACCTGTGCTTGCCAGTTCCTTACATGACCAACTTTGAAAGCACTCCCCAGTAAACATTCTGCACGCACATCTCAGTCTTAGTCTGTTTCTTAGGGGAAATGACCAGTTATTTCCTCCTTTTTGAAATACCCCAGTCCCCTTGCTTTGGAGACACTGCATTCTCTCGGGGCTTTTCCTGCTCACTAGATCATCTCGAGCTGTTTTCTGTTTTTTCCTTATCTCCCTGGCTTGGAAACATTAGGCCTTTTTTCCCCCTATGCTCATTTTGAAGTTTCCTCATCGTGACTCATGGTTTTAAATACTATATATACAAAATAGACCGAAAGAACGTGATTACTATGTCAAGGCTAGGAGCCCACTTTGGAGTTTAACTGTCATGAGCTTAAAATAAGACCAGTTGGCAAGGTTATGTATTTCCCAGCCATATTCAGTTGTCTGATAATTAATAGGCTTCATTCAATTACTTATTCATCCAATAAATACTTGTTTAATTTCTTCTTTGTGTCAGGCACTTATCTAAGAGGAAACAGCAAAGACCAAAATAGACCATGTCTCGTCTGAGGGTTTCGGCCCCAGGTAAGTTCACTCTGATTTGGTGAGACTGAAGAATAACAACGGAACTTTTTGGGGTAAAAAGTCTTACACCAAGCTTTATTCTCAAGATGGCAGGTTGAGCACTAGAACCACATCTGCCTCGAGGCCAGTCTGCGTTCCTCGAGTCTGTCTCTGCCTACGAGCCTCCCTGCCACTGCAGCCCCAGAGCACTGGGTGGAGCTCCTTCTGTGGAGGCGGTAATAGCTCGTTGCCAACACGTGGGCAACCCTGCATCTGCGAGCCCTGCACGTGCTCAGTGGGCAGGCCGGCCAGAGTCAGCTGAAGATCCTGGCCGTGGACCTTCCATTTTCCTCACAGACCAAAGCCCTTGGCCTTCTGGGATTTATTTTCTGGTAGACATGACTCATTCCTGAAAGGTCCTCACTGAGTGGGTGATGCACTGAAATCCTCTGAGCCTTAAAGGGTCGATTGGAGAGAATAATGCCCATCTTGCAGGTATGCTATGAAGATTAAATGAGAACAATATATAAAGTGCTAGGATCTTGTTCTATAGATTGTAGAAGTTTTATAAGTGGTATCATTTCTCAGAGATATCTTAGCTCATATCATTTTTGGTTACAGCTTTGGAAAGATTTATTTACTTCTTAGAACCCTTAGATTGGGATTTCAAATGTCCTTTAATCCATATTTATTTCATAACATTAATAAAAGAAATGCACTCATTTTCTCAATAAATATTTAATGAGTGCCTACTCTGTGTTGGGCACACGGTAAAACGGTGTCTTGCCAGTGGGTCTCAGCCCTGGACAAGTTCACTATGGATTCAGTGAGACTGAAAAAATGACAGTGGAACGTTCTTGGGGTGAAAGGCTTATATCCAAGTTTATTCCCCTGGTGGCAGGTCAGGCACAAGAATCCTGTCCACCTTAGAGCGAGTCTGCAGGCAGCAAGCCGGTCTCTGCCCCTGGGCCTCTCTGACCCCTGAGCCGTCCCAGGCTCTGTCCTCGGTGCTGCCACCACTCCAATCTCGTCTCTGCTCTCCCACAGTCTGACAGCCGTGCCACCAGGTCGCCCAGAGCACTGGGCAGGGCTCTTTATTAGAGTCAATAACGACGCATTGCCCACAAGTGTGTTGTGAGCTGGCTAACCAGGGCCAGGTGAGAATCCTGGCCACAGGAACCTTCACTTTCTCCACAATGGTTCACTGTGGTTTCAAAATTTTTGGTGGTATCTTAAAAACAAACTAGTATTTTGTAGCTCCCTGCTTTTAGGTTAATCTCTTTTTTTCTTTCCTCTTTACTTCTCCTTCCTTCTGGCTTCCTTCTGGGGATTAATTTTCCTTTCATCTTTTCACGTCCTCGGTTCAGTTTTTCATTCTGCACAGCCCCTCCCTGTTCCCTGGTTGTTGTCCTTTCCCGTTACAAGCCTCGTCAGGGCTCTTCTTCCTTTTCTCTACTTTTATTCTTTTCTGCTAGATCTACATTCCCCGAGCCCACCTGTGTCTCCAGCCAGCTTTCTCTCTGCCACTCTCTGGGCCTCATGCTCATTCTTGGTTTATGTCTCACCCCCTCAGCTCCTTCCCCTCGTCTCTTTCCTCCCGCTATCCTGCTTCTCTGATTCTCTTTTAATTATTGATTTTAATTAGGGCCCACTGTGCTACAGAGGGATAGAAAAGTATAATAAATCATGGACACAAAGGAGCCTCGGGTTTTTATGCTTCAAAGCTTTATTTTATTTATCTTTGTCCTTTGGATCTGAAGAGTCTGTTTTACTTATTTCCCCTGGGTGTGTATACCCAGCTTCTATTCCCTTTGCTCTGTGGAAAGGATCTTCTCTAAGGTCACCAAAGGCTTTTGTTGCCAGAGGTAAAGGTCATTTCTCCTGCAGATCATACTATATTTTCAACAGCTCTTCTAGAATCCTTAATCTATGTACTGCACTCCTTTTTGCCTTGAACCAAACTGTAATCTGACTTCTGACAACACCCTTGAGCTATAGGTCAGGATTTCCATACTTATTAACATTCTTGTTTGAAAACAGTATGATTTCCTTTCGGTTTGGACATAATTGCTTCTATGTGTTAGTCTTTAGGCTTTGTTTTAATTAGTGAGACTACAGAAAGCATGTGGCTGAAGTCTCTAGGACATTTTGCTGCTTTTTCTGATATTTCATATTAAGTTTATAATTTATTTTACAGCAAAATATAGGCAATGTCAGCCTTTAGGACAGGGCAGGGGCCAGAGTGCAAGCAGAAAAGGAACTAAAGTCATTCTTTTCCTCTCTAGTGCTTTTTATTTCTTCTCTTTCTGATAACTGGTTCTGCTCTCTTCTTCCAGGGGATCAGGAAAGAGAAAACAAGGAAAAAAGGAGAAATAGAAAGATGGATGCATAGGCAGCTGTAGTTTTTCAGTTGCTCAAATGAAAGGCTTAAATGGAAAGGTTATAAACAGCTATTCCACATTTTCCTCCCCAGTGCGCTACCTCAGTCCTTTAGAGGTTTCTACCTTTGTTTTAATGCTGACCACTTGTCTTCTAAGGACTTGTTAGCCCGTGAAAGGAGGAATCCTTTCATGGAACAAACATGAGTTGGTCTCTACTCTTCAAGTGAGATTAGTGACTAAAATCTGGAGCTTTATTTATGAGCTACATAGGTGAAAAATAGACTTTAAATGTCTGATCGCCTAATCTTTTGCTCAGTTAGGTAATTGAAAACAGTTGGGCAAGCTCCAAGGGGGTCGTATACCTTCTGATAGCAGTCAGATGAGACCCGCATCATATGGGTGACCTAGCAGGTATAGGATTGCAATAAAGAAGAGAAGGGGCTGTGTATAAACAGTTTTTCTCAGCAATGTGTTGGAAAATGTGGCAGGAGATTGTTGATTCTTAGAGGGAGATTTGAACTGCAGAATTTAGGTGCTGAGACTTTGATCATCTAATAACAGGATAAGCCAACATTTCACCAAAGCAATGAAGCAGGGAGGATCTTAAAAAGTCTTTAGCTTTGGGACATGGGCTGGCAAACTTTTCCCACCAGGTAAGGCCAGATAGTAAATACTTAAGGCTTTGCATGCCACAGGATCTCTGTTGGAACTACTTACATAAAATAAACATTAGGAGCATTCTTGAACATAGTAAATAAATTTCAGATTTTATCATTAGTATTCTGGTGGCAGCAAATAAAAGTAAAGGAAAAGTACTTCATTTAAAAACTTTAAAAGCCTCCTTAGGGCATTTCTTTATACATCAACATCTTAAATGTGTCGGAAGGCACCTAAATGAATGGGCGGCTCCTTTCAAATCGAGGATTTCCTTGGAAAAGCCATATGTAATAGAATGTGTCTCAAATAACTTTTGAATAAATGACTTGATTTCTTTTTCTTTTACCTGTCAGAATGCTCCTCCATAATATATTACTTCAATAGTGCGGACCAAAGTAGAAGATTATATTTTTATTTCACTTTTACATTGAACAGTATTGGATAGTGGGATTGATTATGGGTTTTCATGGTGTCCAGTTGTTCATGGGGGTCATTTGCTGATGGTGTTCAAAAAATGCTCTCTGGTGTTTAACGCTCATATGCACTCAGAAAGTTTTGGAAATAAGAAAGTGATTTACAGGTTTTGACCCTTTGAATTTTAATCAGACTTACCATATGTAGAGTCCTTGGTTGGATACTGTCATATAACCAAGGGAAAGTAAGATTTTTAATAACCCAAATGCATTTATCAACTGTTCAACTTATTGGCGCAGAGCAACGCACAGGACTGTGACCGGCACTGTTTAGTAAGGGGCAGAAGAAAACCGAAGCTCAGAGTGAAAAGTCCTAGGATATATTCAAAAGGTATTGTTTTTAAAGATTGTATCTATGGTCGTCTATTTATAGAACTTCTTATTATGCCATATACTGGAAAGAAAGTGAATGTAAAGTTTAGTATGTTGGTACTTCCATTCTTCATATGCTATTTTAATGAATTTTTTTTCCAGGTGATACCCCACACTTTGTTGTGAATCTTCCAGAACATCCAAGTGTAAGTACAGCAAAACCACTTCTTATCCCCCACCCCCCCACACCGACCTGCCCACAACTCCCTCTTCCACCCTGGACTGAGGTCTGGGCATGAGGGCGGCTCAGTGCTGGATGGTTTTGTTTTGCTGACTATTACCCCCACTCTTGAGCACCAGCTATATGTGGGTATAAATGAAGGGTCAGTTAGGGTTGATCTAAGGGATGGTATGAAGTACTTGGTGCGGCCTCAACTCCCCTTTTAGTTCCTTCTTTCTCCAGCTGGTCCTAGGGGGTTCTTCTCCTTCCCCATCCTCTTTTATCCAAGGCCTTGAATTGAAGGACTAACTCTCCAATGGTAAGGTCTCAAGCTGGAAGAGTGCGCTTTCTCAGGCTCTAAATCAGTGTGGTCACTTGAGTTCATGTTAATGTTACTTATCAACATTCCAGGCAGGAATGGGGTCTTATATATAGATTGGTATGAAACGTCCAATCTGTATTAAGAGTATAGATTCACAGGCTTTCTGAGTTCTTTGTAATATAGATTTCTGCTGATTGGGAAAGAAATTTGTAATATATTTTATTATTCAGCATAGAATCAATTACCACAAGTGAATTAGAATAATTAGACATAGCCTCATTGATTCATGCTTAGTCTCCTGAAAGTTAGGTCTCAGTTGATAGATTCAAGTGAGAAAATGGTAGTAATGAATTTTAGAAAAGTATACAGAAGCATCTGCAAAATACTTCAGAGCACAAATAATTTACTAAGTAATAACACTGTCTTAAAGGACTAGGTATATATTGTAAGAAGATTTGGCCAAAAAATGAAAAAGAAAATGTTTCATTGTTGTGTTATCTTAATGGAAACCACTTATAGCAAATAACTACGAATGCATGGTGATCCCAATGCTATAAAGTGGTTTATCAAAAAATAAGAATGCATTATTTCTCTTAAAAATTCAGTTTTTGTATTTGTATTATAAGCAGCCCCCAAACTGTCAAGCAAGTGTACAAATTGAAGAGAAATAATTCATTTTCTTTTTCCTGAGAAAAATCTATGTAATTCTTAAGTGTAGATATGTCTACACTTCTGAATCTTGCATGTTTCCCCACATAGTTTCTCTTATTCATGGGTCTAATGATGAGAAGCTGAGAACAGAACCAGAATTTTTTCTTAGAATATTAAATACCAAGGCAGATCAATAAATATTTATTGAATAATAGATGCCTAAAGATACTGTACTAGGTAACATTCCATGAGGGAAAAATGCTAGGTCAAGCATAGAGCCTGTCCTAAGATAGGTACAAAAGTAAATAACAATACAAGTTAAATAATGTAACTTATAGCTAAAGGCACCAGAGAAGAAATATCTTTGGGCAAACATAATTTATCATAGCAAATTGAATTCTACAGGTAATTTCTTATCAGACTTAATTCTTGTGAATTTTCATTTGCAGGTGTGAGAACTTTCCTAAATTTTGCCTCATGTGGGGTTAGGTAATATTTGTATTTGCCTGTAAAACAGGCTTCTCCACATTCCACTGTGTGACTGAGTAAAGCTTCTGTTCCTTGTCTTGACAGATGTAGGAGACTGGTTTCAATCTGTTAGGACTTTTCATGTTACTTTTTACTTTTTTGATATTCAGGAATTGTAGGAATGCCTGGAATCTTTTCTTCTTCTTCTTCACTCTGGAAATCCCTTTATTGAAACCCTCGGTCCCTTGGATGGAATGAGCCCTGATCCCCAGGCCCTGCAGCCCCGATGCGAGCCTGTGCCCTGTCTGCCAGCCCTGAGGGAGGAGGAGGGAGCCCCGTTGTGCAGAGAGGCCTCCTGGGGGCCTGCCGACAGGCAGCCAGGCCCCTCCCCAGGGCACTGGCTGGGGGCAGCTCTGGCCCTGGGCAGTGAGGTGGGAACAGGTGGACGTGAGGAGGGCGGGGTCCCGGGGGCAGCTCAGACCTGCTCTTGGCCTTGGAAAGCACACACAGTTGAGCTGTGGGTGAGCGCTGGCAATGGCTCGCTGCGGGCCTGCCCCAGGTCAGGATGATCGGAGCCATGGTGCCAGCGGTGGCCTGGAGGCAGGAAGTGAGCTCGGGATGTTCCCTACGTGTCCATGCAAGAGGTTGCACCTGCCCTGGCCACCCACTGCTGCCGCCTGTGGAGCACGGGCTTGTAGTAGGGTCCGACACGCCACTTGTGCGCAGGGATATTCCAGCCACACCAGGAGTGGGTGATGGACTCGGGTTCCACTAGTCCCGGTAGGCCCTCTGGTCTCCACACTGTGCAGGCTGGGTCACTGCGGTCGGGCAGGAGGGGAGGAGCCAGCAGAGGACCAAGAGCAGAATGAGGTGGTTGGGGACCGTCAGCTTCAGGAAGCATGCAATGATGTGTGAGTAGTCCATTTCCCTGAAGGGCTTCACGGAGGGGAAATAAACTGTTTTTGCCAGTTTTGTAAGAGCAGCAGCTGACCTCTTTTTGGAAGACCGTACCTTGCTTGCTTTTGGTCCATGTAGCCTGAATGGGACGGATTCACTTCCAGTTCCTGGCCCACCTAAATCAAAGGCTTCCCGGGATCTTTGCTGGCAGTATTAGGAAAAGGTGCCCTTTTTCTGCTGGGCTTACTGAATTGGTAATCCATGAGTTTAAAATTGTCTTTAACATCTTTCTCACCTTGTTGAGCAAGTCTGCTTGAAAGTATAATTAGCACAAAGGAGGAAGAGAGATGTGTCTCCTGACAAATGGACCCTTAGACTCACCCACTCCTGGGTTTGCTAAGTAAATGGTCAACAAATTCCTTTTAAATAATCTGGTCTTTGGAGATAGGGGTTCTGTCTTTTGCAATTTATTACCCCATTTTAGAGCTCTTTAAAAGCTTATGGTGGAAATTAAATTTCTCTCCTATAAATTTTTATTTTGATGCTTTGTAGGAGATAGTCAAGATCTTAAATCCTAGGTCTCGTTTCTGAATTCGGTATGAAACTTTAGCTAGCATTTCTAATGTAGTGTTGAGCTTTCCAAAAGTTTGTCTATGGAGTAATCATAATTGTGAATCTATGTGTTTTGTACTTAGTACTCAGAAGTGGCAATCTTGTTCAAAACTCACCACATACTGGAATTGAATCCACACAGTAAGTTCTATTGGTGAAAGGCATATGAAGCTTATTCTAATATACTTATACTTTCTAGTTACACATTTTAAATTTCTCTCACCCATCTCACTATATATAATCTGTGAGAAACAATATTATTTTTTTCAAGCTCTTAGTGTAGATACTCTAGTACTATTATATAGTATTATACTGCTATTAACACAGGCATATTAATTCTTTGAATGGATAGTTAAGTGATAAGGGTAAGGAGCAGAGGATTTTAGGGCCAGATGTTTGATTTATCTCTAAGTATAATTGTCTTGATCCGACTTATGGTAGTAAATTAGTAGGGGGTGGGAACCGGGGGAGGACAGAGCGGGAATGAGAAGATAGCAATGCCTACCAAGAAGTTGAGCACATCACCTCAAGAGGCTGTGAACCCATTTTGGCTTTGGAAAGTTTCTTCAAGCATGTGAGCTTACATGGAAACCCTTGTTTGTAAAAGGAGATGAAGGGATCCAGATCCATGTTTTCACCTCTAAGAGCTGGTGGGAGCTGGAGTAACTTTCTGTCTCAGGCTTCTCATGGGAGGCATTCTCAGGAGGGATGCTGGCCAACACTTCTTTTGCTACAGAAGCTGACATGCTTAGTGTGGTCTAAAGACTTGTTACCTGTTTAGACCATTAAATTTGTAGTTAAGAATACATAACTGTAATCTCCAAGTGATCCTCAGAATGTATTTAATAGGTTTTTCTTCTTCTAAGGCAAACTGTATTCACTACCCCAACAGACAACATTTCATGGTAAGTCAGTCCATTGTTTACTTGTTAATGTTAATGGAACTGTAGTGACCATAAAATGAGTTGATCTTTCTTCATGTGTATTGCATATTTACCTGACAACAGTAAAATGCTTTCTAAGTACTATAAACATAAGGTTTTTAGCTCGCTCTTTTTTTCTTTAGTGACATCTGTTCATGAAATAAACCTTTCCTTCTTGACTGGCATAAATTGAAAAAAATGACCAATTCAGGAAAAATGGCGATTTTCAGGGATGTTATGGAATGTGGATCAGTGTTTATGAAAATTACTTAAAATCTAAAGGTACTTGTAACATCCCCCTTTATATATACATTTGAATTATTTGCATGCCCTTCATGCTATATGCTCAGTTATGTCAAACTGGCAAGGATATTATCAGATAAGAACTGTGGCTTGGACAGCTTACAGTAGAGGTAACAATGCATTGCATAGCTTAAAAATCACATGGAGACAATCACTGTATTCCAGAATTTTTCTTAGAGTTTCTGCAGTTCAGAACTTGCTGTGCACATATAAAGGCAAAGGATCCTTGTCACTCACTCATATTCTGCCAGGCATAGTAGGATCTACATATTTTTTCTACTTAGAGCCTAAGAAATGGTAGTTATATAGCAAAATTGCAAAGCTATGTTGGCAACACTATTTGTTAGAGGGATGTGGCAGGCAGTGCTCAATATTTATTCTGTGTAATACAATTAAGGTGATATTGCCAGTTGTTTATTTTAATGTTTGCCTTATTTATGATGAAGCATATGTAACTTACTATCAGGAAAGTGAAATAGCCTGTGCCTGATGCATAACACATTTTAAGTAGTTGGCTTCTGTTGATGGCCCCATAATGATGTTGGAATGTCCTTTTCTGCAGGTGTTGTAAAAAGTCTAGGCATAGCTATCAGGGTACTGGCATTTGCCTTGGGAAACAGATTTCTGGACCATTTTAGTCCATGCTGAACACTGAGTCATTTCTGTCTTCTCTCTGATTATGGGGGAGCTCAGTAGGGCAGCCAGGTGACCTGCTTTCTAATGGGTAGAGCTGGATCTACACTGCAGGAAAACATTTTTAGTGTTGCATTAATGAAAATAAGCCACAAGGGCAGTACATATCCTTACAGAAAAGATTTCTTGACATGATTATGTAAATTCAAACTCCCCACCCATGTCCTGAGTTAGGAACCACATACAGAATTCTGGCCTGAGCCATAACAAGGGATATTGGAGGGGAGGAGTACAGGTTCAGAGCATCTCAGAAGAATGGTTTTAAAACAAAAAACAATTTCTGTAGTACCTTAAGGCGGGATCTCTTTCTAAGAAGACATGACATGCTTTTCTTTTTCAAGCAGGAGTAAACAAACTGTAATTCCTATAAAGTTTTTCCAGAACTTGTACCTATTTTAACTAAAAAAAAGTAAACATACTCTGTGTGTGTGTGTGTGTGTGTGTGTGTGTGTGTGAGTGAGTGAGTTGGAGGAGATTCATTATTTTAAATATTTTCTGTGTAAATGCAACCTGAAAGTTCTGATAGGCTTGGTCTTTTATGTATTAGAGATGTTCTCTAAGGCACATGTAGTATTCAGGGGAATTTGCTTCTGGTACAAACATAAAAGCTTAGGGAATTTCAGTGTCCGCCTGAAATATTGGGTCTTGGGAGGCACCTTTTGGGGCTGTAATTTACTCCTCACAAATTCTGCTGCGTTCCAGAGCTGGAATCTAGGTTGGGCCATCTCTTCTGACCTGCAAATTTGTCTTGTCATCTAGTTCTATATTGTTTTTATAATACAGACTAATGGATAGGGATAGTAAAAAGACTTCTTAGGGTTGGAGAGAAAAGGAAATTGGAGAGATAAAATAGGGTTAAGAACTTCAGGTGATAGAGTGGTTTGAGGGGAAGAGAGGTCTTGAAGTTAGATACAGTGCAGAGAGAATGGGCTCCAGGGAAAGGTGACAGGCAGTCAGGTGGCATCTAAGCAACGTGGTGGGACTTAAGAGATGCACCTGGCACAGGAGTGCGT
This sequence comes from Phataginus tricuspis, assembly GCA_029783875.1. NCBI lineage: Eukaryota > Metazoa > Chordata > Mammalia > Pholidota > Manidae > Phataginus > Phataginus tricuspis. The sequence continues at coordinate 4,070,964 of JAQQAC010002701.1, read as the reverse complement.
GTTGGAGCAGGAAGGACCTGAGAAGAAGCTACAGGTGGAGATTCAGGCAGGCATTGGCACCGCAGAGGCTGGCTGTGGCCCAGGAGGTTTAAGAATGTGGATGACAGCTCCACCATCATGCTACAATTGTGGGGATGAAAAGAATGAGGTAGGGGCTGGTAAAGCCTGTTTGCCTGTTTACTGTCTATCTGGAGTCTGTATTCAGTAGGAAATTGTTTTATTCTTTTTCATTAATAGCCCATAATTATCTCTATCAAATCTCTTTTGTAAGGACATCTTGGGCAGGTCTATTTGCTTCCTAACTGTTTTTAGTTAGTAAAAGTCAGTCCTGCCTCTTTAGAACTTGATTTTTCCCTTAGTAGAGGTTAGTGCTTAAGAAGGTGGACTCCTGAATCAGAGCTGGACACTTTTTTTTTTTGGCAGTAACTCTCTGTAAACCTGTAGTTAGCTGTATGTAAACTAAACTTTCAGTTTCTTGTTTTTTACATAAGGACACTGGTATCTACCTCACAGTCATTGTGAGGATGAAATTCAGGCATGTAAGATACTTAGAACAATGCCTAGCATGTAATAAGTGCTATGTGTGCTTGAAATCATTGGTATTATTATTTGATTTAAATATCACTGACTGGTGCCCTCACTGGCTGGGGACCCTGAGTAGGGAGGCAACATAATAATCTGTTCTGTTACTTCTCCTCTAACTTCAGCATCTTGGAGTTGGGAGGTAGGCATTGCCTGGCTAGGAACATATGCTGTCCTTCTCACTTCCAGTTCTAAGGTCTGGAAGAGGAAGGGAAGGAAAAAGAGAAGGTACATTGGGTGGGTGTGGAGAGGGGAAATTGGGAGGCAGACACCATCTGGTATAACTGGTCCCTGACACTGATTTTCTGGATAACTTGCCTTTGAGGGCTTCTTTGAGACTGCTGTCCAGTTATGGGGTATATGTATGAATTATTTCAAAGGTCCTGTAGGTCTCCCTACTGCACACAGCTTTATATGGGAGACTTCTATCTTTGCAGCACCTGCTCCCTGAAATCCCACATCCTACTGCAACTGATGACCAAATGGGCATCCTTCTTAAGCATGTTTCCTGCCTTATTCCCATCAACTAAAAAGTCTTTAGTGTTTGCAATCTTAAAAATACAATCTTCAAAAAATCTGTTTCAACAAAAGTCTCTCCCATCTACTCCTCCCCCCCGATAGCTCTAGAGGGTCGGAAACCACCATTGGTTCTGAGCTGTGAAGGGGAAGTCCCGGCCTTGAAAGAGGAGACACTACCTTGCCTCTCTCTTTGCTGTTGTTAGCTTCTGGTTCAAAGCGGACAGAGCCAGGCAGGTTTGAAAAGAAATTTATCTTTAAATAAAATTTGCAGTTTTGACTATTACATAAAACTGGAAAATGTAAATACTAAGAATGTCCTTGGGATTACATGAAGCTTTTTGTTATTGAAGAGTAGCCTGGATAGTTTGAGATCTTACCTGAGACCCCTTTCAGTGCTGGGGAGAAAGGACTAGTCGTGGGACAGGATGGAGCGGCTATATGATGACATACTTCCATATTTCAATTGGTCTCCATAATGGTTACATGCCCCTGGTTTTTAAGAATGATTATGGTGTCACTGATATTTTTATTATTGCCCATACTTGCAATAAATATTAAACATGAATTTATGAGTTAGATGATTAAGCAATATAATTTATAAGATGTAACTACACTAATTCATCAGTTGATAACACTACTTTGGTTGATTTTTAAGAGTCAGTAAGAGGAAGAAAATCTCTTTAGACTTAGGATACTTTTCTGAGTAGCTAACCTAATTCTTCTGGGCTTTTCTGAAATATTTCTGTACTATTTTTGCTCCTTCCTATGCTAGAACCTGTATTTTAAGGAAACTATTTCCTAGATTCCCTTGCCAGTAGGGTTCAGTTTTGGTTCTGTCAATGAGAGGAACTCACAAGAGATTGGGAAGATGGAAGAGAAGAATCCATCATGGTGGTGGTGATAGATAGCATGTGCTTCAGCAAATACTTAAATGTAGGATTTCTTGTAATAGGCTGTCTTTCTGTTGTTGGATCTAGGTTTTTGTAAGTTTACACAATTCTGGGGATCCTCTTAAGAAGAACACAAAAGTATTGATTGAAAATTACCTACAAAAAAGAATACTCATTTAGAATTAGGCAAAAGAAATCACAACAAATATATATGGCTAGGAATAAAATTCTCCATGTGTGCATTCATGCTTCAGGAATTTGTGTGAAATGTCCCATTGTTGTCCTAGGTTGATTGCAGCTGTGGAGACCAAGGTCAGCCTGATCGTATCTGCACAGGTAACTTGATCATTTTTTTGCTTGGCTGTTCAAATGATTCTTTCACTATCTTTGAAGTGAAAAAACTTTGCTAGACTATTTATGGGTTTTGCTGTTCTGGGTAAGTTTTCTCTGGGACACAGGGCTACCCTTCAGTAGAGTGTCATATTTTTTCCATTTCAGAAAATTTTTTATTAAATCATATTTCTAAATAAGTGTTATGCTCTATTGTTTATTTACTCCCTTTGGGTAGTAAGTTATGTGTATGTGTCCCTCAATAACTCATTTTTATTTTTAATTTTTAAAAATATTGTACTTCATTTTACTCATTTTCTCATTTCTCTTTGTGTCCCTTTCTGTATTTTCAACTGTACCCATTCTCACTGTGATTCTTTTAATTTCGCTTTTACTTCATTCATGGTTCTGTTACCCCCCACCCCATTCTCTGCTAGTCATGTTTCATTTCTTCCTAATTTTTCCTCCATCTCTACCCTGAGCTCTTTCATCTCTGCACTGTGCTCTTGTTTCATAAAGGTAATTGCTTTCTTATGTTTTAAAAATTTGTGATAAAAGTTTTGGTGACAGTTTTTATCTGCTTCATGGCCAGTGATTTCTGGGAGGGTTTCTTTTCTTTTCTTTTCTTTTTTTCTTAGGCTATCTTTCAATAGCTCCTCTTGTGCTTTCTTTCTGATTTCCTGTCTTAGAAAGAAGTACTTCCTGTACCAGATGTTACAGGGTGATTAAGTTGGGGTCAAGACCATGTTGTAGGTTAGATGGAATTTTTCTCATCTAGCCTTTTTTGTGTAAATCTGTTTAAACTTTACTTTTCCCAAGTCAGATTAAACAGGCAATTAGTGGGCTTTTCCCCACTTTCAAAGTTATTCTTTTTCCTCTGGCAGCCACTTACTTCTTGCAGATACAGCTAATCTAAGGGGCTCTATCCAATGACATTGCTGGTGTCTACCTGTATACCCTGCTCTTCCATTGAAAAAAAAAAGACCTCAGTGTGTGTCCCTCAACTTCAAGAAGTAGACTGTGATGGCTAGTTCTGAGCTCTGCCTCTGCTTCCCATTTCACTTTCTTCAGCATATTGCTTTACCTGATTGCTGTTTCTTGTGGAAGTCCTTTCATATATATTTGAAATTTTGGGTTTTGTATGTGCTCTAGTTTCACTGAGAATCAAGTCTGTGAATGTTTTTCCTTTTTCTCCTTTATTAAAGTATTTCTCAAAATACAATTCTTAGATCATGTACATTGTAATTACTTGGAGTGTTTGTTAAAAATTCAGATTCCCAGTGTCCTTTCCAATCAGAGCCTCTGTGGCTGGCTTCTAGATTCAAAATCTTTAATATCCAGCCATTACGATTTTTACATACAAGTTGACAAGCACTATTTTAGTGATGAATGAATAATTATTACAGTCTAAAAAATTCCCTTTATCTTATATGGTTTGCAAAAACTTGCCCTCCAATGCATTTTGTGATGTAATTTCTACAACATTGTCTTGTTTTTATACTGCTTCTACTATATATAACTAAGGCCCATGTGATTATTTTGTTTTCATAGTCTATAAAAATACATAAGGCTTCACTCTTTGGGGTTATCTACCCATATAACATAGGAACTTTTTATCCTGCCCATTGTCTGCAATTCAGAAAACTTTCCTATCTTCTTGATTTGTCTCAATCCCCGGTGAGTAATGATTTCAAATACAAATATTGTTAGAGCTACATCACATAACCAGGTCTCTTGAGCACCCCTTAAAGAACTTGTCAGATTTACTCATGGCATTTAGCAGATTATCTTAATTCTCCAGAGTTGAACTTCTTATTGGTTACTGGTTATTGGAGCTGTGAAAAAGGGGAAGGCTTTATTGTGAATGGAAGTGAAGTCAGTGATTGTCTTTCATTTCCTTCTGCCCACCATTCTAAATAGGACAGTAAGAACTCGGAATTTCAAAAGTAAAGAAGGTAGCATTTTATGTTTCAGATGCTTTGATATTTGTCACAGTTTCCTGTGAGCTGATTGCTTTCATGCTTTCTAGAGGTTGACATCAAAATATCCACTAATTAAAAGAAAATTTGGTACCTTTGGAACATGAATACTTCTTCAGAGATGAGAGAAGTTGATGCTCTACATTTATTTTGCAGTAATTTACTTTTAACTCTTTGGCCAAATTAAGTACCATGGTGGGTTACTAGTCAATAAAACTTATGGGAACTTTTCTATAGAGATGTATTTTAATTTTCCTTCTGGATCTGACAAAGTACAGCATGTCTTTCTCTGTCCTCAGGGTGTTTTCCCCCTGGTTGAATACTGATCTGAATATTAACTCACAAAACAACTAGAGGTCTTTGGAAGTATATGCATAGTAAAATTTTTAGCTGCCAGAACTCAGTGCCTAGGGTACAGTGGAATAAAAAACCTTTAATTAAAAGAAGTGTTCCTCTGGATGGTTGTCAGGTGTTTTTTCTCTCTTTTCTTTTCCTTGCCAAGGCTCCCTATCCTGATTCTCAGTGGATGAATATAGCTAGTGCTCTTGTTTTGTAAGTATTCGCTTATGGGGAAGGCTACCAGGCAGGGTCCAAACAATGCATATGGAGCAGTTTCTCCTAAAACAACTTTTTAAGTGAGATTATGTTGAAGGTAAATGCTGCTGCCCCTGCCAGACACTCTGGAGAACAGCAGTACAGTCCTGACTTTACATATCACATTTAAGTTAAAACATAGACTTTTGTATGGAAAAACTCAGGCAACTATGCCATGGGAGAAGAAAAGTAATATATTGAGCAATAGATGGTTTCTCTTGATGATGGCGGTGAGAGTTCGTATTCAGAGTAGTTCTGATTGAAATTGTTCTCTTACGCACAAAGTATAAAAGGTGGGTAAGAGAAGGGCGATCACATTTAGAATCCAGCTGTGGTCCCAGGTACCAAATGAGGAGCTTTTCAGATTTCATCATTTTGAACTATTTGATGTTACCAGTCACATTTCTGTGATGTCAAACCTGAATCTCAGAGGAGATGATTTGCTAGAGGAGTTTGAATCCAGGCAGGACTGGTGACAAGGACACCTCTCCCACTACTGCACTGTACATTTGGACAAATTAGAAAATGTATCAAATGTATGAAAAAGTACTGAATTTTTTGTTACCTTCTGCATATTGGTCATCTTTGTTTCTTTGCAAAATTTATATTAGAATCTGCATAATCAGTACATGTACATTTGTAGGAAATAAAGTTTGGTAGAATTTTACTCTGTATAGTGGAAAGACCTTTGTTCTTTGTATTCAGAAAGACCTGGGAATGTGCCCTCGAGCAATTCATATTACATTATAAACCTAGTTTTTTTTTATACTTGTAAAATGACAATAATAGTAGTAACCTTTTAAGATTGTAGGATGAATTATAAATAACATCTGTAAAATGCCTGGTATATAGTAAGAATTCAGAAAAAAGTAAGCAGGTGTTGAGAATTTATTTGTTGAACACTAGGCTGCTATGCTTATAATGGAAAATATTTTATTTATCCTAAGATCACACTGTAAATATACTTAAATAAGTACATCAACTGGATATGGTAATAACAATTCAAGTATTCTTTACTTACTGGTATAGTAAGTCTCAAAATTTCAATATAACAATTTAGGTGACTATATATATTTGTTTTCTGTAAGAATTCAGGTAGCTTCATAATACTGGTGAATTCTTGATTTCATGAAGAAATTTGTTTCATTAAAATTTAAATTTTTTATTGAAATATAGTTTATACAATATTAATTTCAGATGAACAACATAGTGATTCATCAATTATCATGGTGAGCATTTTATAATATATGTAAGTGTAGTTACTATCTGTAACCACACAAAGATATTACAACATTGAGCTATATACCCTATGTTATACATCCATCCCTGTGACTAAATTATTTTGTAATTTGAAGTTTTGTTCCTCTTTTTTTTTATCTATTTCACCCATTGCCTTACCATGGTAACCAACCATCTGTTATCTGTATTTATAAATTTATTTCTGTTTAGTTTGTTTTTCAGAGTCCACATATAGGTGAAATCATATGATATTTGCCTTTCTCTGCCTGACTGATTTCACTTAGCGTAATTCCCTTTAGGTCCACCCATGTTGTCACAAATGGCAGGATTCTGTCTTTTTTTGTAGCTGAATAACATTTCATTTTGTATATGTGCAACCTCTTTATTTATTTATTGATGGACACTTTGGTTGCTTCCTTGGCTATTGTAAATGATGTGGCAATAAATATAGGGGTGCATATATCTTTTGGAATCAGAGATTTTGTTTTCTTCAGGTAAATTCCTAGAAGTGGAATTACTGGGTCATATGGTATTTCTATTTTTTGTTTTTTGAGTAACCTCTGTACTGCTTTCCATAGTGGCTATAACAATTGACATGCCCATTAACAGTGTAGGAGGGTTCCCTTTCCTCTACATCCTCACCAACACTTGTTATTTCTTGTCTTTTCGATGGTGACTGTTCTGACTGGTGTGAGGTGATATCACACTGTGGTTTCGATTGGTATTTCCCTGATGATTGGCATTTTTCATGTGACTGTTGGCCATCCGTATGTCTTTGGAAAAATGCCTGTGCAGGTCCTCTGACCATTGTTTAATTGTGTTATTTGTTTTTTGGTGTTGAGTTGTGTGAATTCTTTGTATATTTTGTATATTAGTCCATTATCAAATACATTGCTTGCAAATATATTCTTTCATACCGTAGGTTGCCTTTTCATTTTGTTGTGGTGTACTTTGCTCTACAGAAGCTTTTTAGTTTAACAGAGTCACACATCTTCATTTTTGCTTTTGTTTCCCTTGCACAGGGAGATGAATCCAGAAAAAAATTTCTGATGTTAATGTTCAAGAGCTTATTTATTCTTAAAATTACTTATTATGTTTTCTTTGAAGAGTTTTGTGGTTTCATGTCTTACATTTAGACCTTTAATCCATTTTGAGTTTATTGTTCTTTATGGTGTAAGGCAATGATCTATTTTCATTATTTTGCATGTAGCTGTCCAGTTTTCCTAACACCATTTATCGAAGAGGCTGTCTTTTCCTCATTGTATATTCTTGCCTCCTTTGCTACATATTAACTGACCATATGAGTAGGGGTTTATTTCTGGGCTCTCTATAATATTCCATTGGGGAATGTCTCTGTTCTTGTGCCAGTACCATATTGGTTTGACTACTATAGTTTTGTAGTACAGCTTGAAATCAGGAAGCATGATAAGTCCAGCTTTATTCCTCTTTCTCAAGATTGCTTTGGCTGTTTAGGATCTTTTGTGTTTTCCTAGAAATTTTAGGATTATTTACTCTGGTTCTGTGAAAAATGCCATTGTATTTTGATAGGGATTGCACTGAATCTGTAAATTGCTATGGGCAGGATGGCCATTTTGACAGTATCAATTCTTCTTACCCACGAGCATGGAATACCTTTCCATTTATTTGTGTCTTCTTCAGTTTCCTTCATCAATGTCTTACAATTTTCAGAGTACATATCTTTCACCCCCTTGGTTAGGTTTATTCCTAGGTATTTTAATCTTTTTGATGCAATTGCAAATGTTTTTTTTTTCTTGATTTCCCTTTCTGGTAGTTCATTATTTGTATATAGAAATGCAACAGATTTCTATATGTTGATTTTGTATCCTCTGACTTTACTGAATTCATCCATTAATTTGAACAGTTTTTTTGCGGAGTCTTTAGTGTCTTCTATACATAGTGTGTCATCTGCCAATAGTAACAATTTTACCTCTTGCTTACCAATTTAGATGCCTTTTATTTCTTGTCTGATTGCTGCGGCTGGGACTTCTAGGACTATGTTGAATAAGAGTGCTGAGTGGGCATCCTTGTCTTGATCCTGATCTTGAGTATGATGTTAGCTGGGTTTGTCATATATTGCCTTTATTATGCTGAAGAACCACTTTGTTGAGAGTTTTCATCATGAATGTCTGTTGAACTTTGTCAAATGCTTTTTCAGTATCTGCTGAGATGATCATATGGTGCTTATTTTTCCTTTTGATAATGCAGTGTGTCACATTGATTGATTTGAAGATATTGAAACATTCTTGTGTCTCTGCAGTAAATCCTACTTGATCATGGTGAGTAATCTTTTTAATGTATTTTTGAATTCAGTTTGCAAATTATTTTGTTGATGAATTTTGCATCTATGTTCTTCAGGTATATTGGTTTGTTATCTTTTTTTTTGTGGTGTCATTGTCTGGTGTTGGTACCACGGTGATGCTGGCCTCATAGAATGAATTTGGAAGCTTTCCTTCCTCTTCATTTTTTTGGAATAGTTTGAGTAGGAGAGGTATTAGCTGTTCTTTAAATATTCGGTAGAATTCACCTGTGAAGCCATTTGGTTCTGGCATTTTGTTGGAAGTTTGATTTCTGATTCAGTTTCATTAGTAGTAATTGATCTTTTCAAATTTTCTATTTCTTCCTGTTCAGTCTTGGAAGATTGTTTCTGGGAATTTACCCATTTCTTCTAAGTTGTCCAGTGTGTTGGCATATCATTTTTCTTAACACTTTCTTAAAATTGTTTATATTTCCGTGGTGTCAGTTATAATTTCATTTTCATATCTGATTTTGAGCCCACTCTTTTTTCTTGATGAGTCTAGTTAAGGTTTATTAACTTTGTTTATCTTCCCAAAGAACTAGCTCTTGATTTCACTGATCTTTTGTGTTGTTTTTTAGTCTCTATTTCAGTTATTTCCACTCTGATCTTTATTTTCCTTCTTCTACTAACTTTGGGCTTTGTTTGTACTTCTCTGTTTAATTCCTTTAGTTTTGGCTTAGATTGCTTATTTGAGATGTTTCTTGCTGCTTGAGGTAGGCTTGTATTGTTATAACCTTCCCTGTTAGGACTGCTTTTGCTATATTCCAAAGATTTTCAACTATTGTATTTCTATTTTCATTAATCTCCAACTATTTCTTGATTTCTTCTTTGATTGAACAATTGACTGTTTAGTAGGAAGCTATTTAGCAGCAAGTTGTTTAACCTTCATGTGTTTGTGCTTTTCCATTTTTTTTTCTTGTAATTGAGTTCTAGTTTCATATCATTGTGGTCAGAAAAGTTGCTTCATATGATTTCAGTCTTCTTAAATTTATTCAGACTTGCTTTGTGACCTAAAATGTTGGATCTATTCTGGAGAATGTTCCATGTGCACTTGAAAAAGATGTGTATTCTCCTGTTTTTGGATGTAATGTTCTGTCAACTCCATGTGTTCTAATAAATCATTTAAATCCACTATTTCCTTATTGATTTCTCTCTCTGGATGATCTATCCAATGATGTAAATGGGGTGCTGTTTTTTATGTCATCTTTCTGTCCCTTGTGCGAAAGGCGTTCATTCAATGCTCAGTTCTTCCTCAGGATGAATTGCTATGTGTGTGGATGTAGATTCAGTGTGAAAGTGGGAAGAGGTGGGTTCAAGGTCTCTATGCTGCCATCTTTCCAGGTATCTCATTAAATTTTTTTGAGTATTTCAAACATGCACAAAAATAACTTCAATGAACAACACATACCTAGAGCCAGATTTATTTGATTATCAAGACTTTGCCACACTGATTTTATTTACCTTTTAAAAAGAAAATCTCTGTAGAATGTTAAGGAAAATCCCATAATGCACGTTATTCACTTTCTATGTCTTTAAAAATGAACTTACATGAGGACTTATTTTTTAATATACCATGATATTATAGTATACCTAACAAAGCTAGTAATAACTCCTTAGTATTATTTAATATCCAGTTCATAATCAAATTATTCCAGTGGGTCCAAAACACTAGGGAAATATTGCCTTAATATAAATTCCACAGGTTGTGCTTAGTTAAATTCTGTAAGCCTTTTTTTAAATCTAACACAGACCATTTTCCTCTTAGGCCCTTCTTTTCATGCCATTGCTTTGTGTAGAAACTGGGTCAGTTGTCTTACAGAATGTTCCACAGTCTGGATTTGTCTCATTGCATCCTTGTTTCATTTAACTTCTTCCTCCAGTTCTCTCTTTCTTACAAGTGGAAGTTAGTTCTAGACTAGAGGCTTGGTTATAGTTAGGTTCAATTTTGTTGGCCTCAAAGGTGTTACAGGATGTTTCACAAACAGGCCGCAGTATTTGGTTGTCCTGCTTTTAGTGATGCCCAAGAGGAGTCGTTCCTGTTACCCCAATGATGGTCATGATCATACGATATTATTTGATTAGGGGTTACAAAGTGGTGCCTTTCTAGTGTCATTCCTTTTTTTAAACCAGTCTTATTGAGGTGTAATTGACAGACAATAATTTCTACACACTGAAAGTATACTATTTGAAAAGTTTTGACATATGTATATCTGAAACCATTACAACTATGAAAAATGAACATATTCATCACTCTTAAGTGTCCTTGTGCCCTCCATAATCCTTCCCATTGTCTCTCTGCCTTGACACCATTCCCAGACAACCACTGACCTATTTTCTGTCACTATAGATTAATTTGTACCTTTCCTGGTTTTCTGTAATACTCATTCTCATGAAGTGAAATAATAATCGTTTGCAGATAAGAATAATCTTAGAAAATAGTTTGTCAATAAGCATAATAATTCTAAAATTAAAATTTCTACATTGTTACAAGTGAAAAACCTGTTGAGCTTTGTAACTGGGTAATGTCTGATTGACATAGCAAGTCATGGCAGGATTAAATGGTTCTAGAGCTTTCCAACACTTCTTGAGCATTAACATTTCCTCATGAAGTTATTTGACTAACCTTCCTTTTACCCCATACAACTTTGACAAATTCATAGGACCTGAAAAATAATAACAGGACAGGTACTTATTCATTTCCCTTTATTGCATTAACTACCCAGGCTTGGCTGCTTGAATTACAATAAAATATACAGGATAATCGCTGTCATCTACACAAAGCATATTTCCTCTTTATTGAAACTGTACACAGAGTGATTGTTCTTTCCTTTTCAGTTCTCAGATTTCAATTCCTTTTTAGATAAATACCTCATGAAGACCAGAATAAAACATGCCTTCTTTTTTTCATTGGCAAGTACATGAACTGTGTAGTAAAGATACCTTATTGAGTGGGACCAGACTTCCAAGCAGTCCACCTCAATTTTCAGCACGATGAATACATTCTAATCAAAGGTATAGCTCATGTAGATTGACATGTTATCCTGGAAAGACAGAACCTTCATGAAGGTCAAATAAAATGCTATACATATTGGAAAAGATGATCTGGCAGTATAGTAGGAAACAATTTCAAAATGAATAAACATGAATATGAAGGCATCTTAATTTTAAAACCTTCCCCAAACACCTTTTAGAAACCAAAGAGACTCATAAGGATAATAAATGAAAAACTCATGGATGCACCAACAAATTGGTTTGGAATTCTTCCCAAGCCTCAAAATGAAATGGCAAAACTGCCAACACACCTTCTGTACACAGTGCTTTCTAACACTTGTAATGTTTTTTTGTCATAAAGTCTGTTTTGTCTGATGTTAGTGTCTCTTACCAAGTTTTGTTTGGTTGTCTTCTGGTATATCTTTCACTTTTTTTTATATCATTAATGTACAATTACATGAGCAACATTATGGTTACTAGACTCTCCCCATTTTCAAGTCCCCCATTTTCACTGTCCATCAGCGTAGTAAGATGCTATAGAGTAGCTACTTGCCTTCTCTGTGCTATACTGCCTTCCCTGTGCCCCCACCCCTACATTATGTATGATAATTGTAATGCCCCCTTTTCCCCCTTATCCCTCCTTTCCCACCCATCCTCCCCAGTCCCTTTCCCTTTGGTAACTGTTAGTCCATTCTTGGGTTCTGTGAGTCTGCTGCTGTTTTTTCCTTCAGATTTTTCTTTGTTCTTATACTCCACGGATGAGTGAAATCATTTGATACTTGTCTTTCTCTGCCTGGCTTATTTCACTGAGCATAATACCCTCCAGCTCCATCTATGTTGTTGCAAATGCTAGGATTTGTTTTCTTTATATGGCTGAGTAATATTCCATTGTGTATATGTAACACCTATACTTTATCCATTCATCTACTGATGGACACTTAGGTTGATTCCATATCTTGGCTATTGTAAGCAGTGCTGAGATAAACATAGAGGTGCATGTGCCTTTTTCAAACTGGGCTGCTGCATTCTTAGGGTAAATTCCTAGGAGTGGAATTCCTGGGTCAAATGGTATTTCTATTTTTAGTTTTCTGAGTAATCTCCATACTGCTTTCCACAATGGTTAAACTATTTTACATTCCCACCAGCAGTGTAGGAGGGTTCCCTTTTCTCCACATCCTCACCAACATTTGTTGTTGTTTGTCTTTTGGATGGTGGCCATCCTAACTGGTGTGAGGTGATAGCTCATTGTGATTTTAATTTGCATTTCTCTGATGATTAGCGATGTGGAGCGTCTTTTCATGTGCCTGTTGGCCATCTGAATTTCTTCTTTGGAGAAGGGTCTGTTCAGATCATCTGCCCATTATTTGCTTTTTGTTTGTTGAGGTGCGTGAGCTCTTTATATATTTTGGATGTCAACCCCTTATCAGATATGTCATTTATGAATATATTCTCCTGTACTGTAGGATACCTTTTTGTTCTACTGATGGTGTTTTTTGCTGTACAGAAGATTTTTAGTTTGATGTAGTCCCACTTGTTCATTTTTGCTTTGATTTCCCTTGCTCAGGGAGATATGTTCAGGAAGAAGTCACTCATGCTTATACTCAGGAGATTTTTGCCTATGTTGTCTTCTAAGAGTTTTATGGTTTCATGACTTACATTCAGTCTTTGATCCATTTCGAGTTTACTTTTGGATATGGGGTTAGACAATAATCCAGTTTCATTCTCTTGCATGTAGCTGTCCACTTTTGCCAACACCAGCTGTTGAAGAGGCTGCCATTTTCCCATTGTATATCCATGGATCGTTTATCATATATTAGTTGACTTTGTATGCTTGGGTTAATATCTGGACTCTCTATTCTGTTCCAGTGGTCTATGAGTCTGTTCTTGTGCCAGTACAAAATTGTCTTGATTATTGTGGCTTTGTAGTAGAACTTGATGTTGGGAAGTGAGATCTCCCCACTTTATTCTTCCTTCTCAGAATTGTTTTAGCTATTCGGGGTCTTTTGTGGTTCCGTATAAAATTTACAAGTATTTGTTCCAGTTTGTTGAAGAATTTTGTTGGTATTTTGATAGGGAGTGCATTGAATATCTGCCTTTAGGCAGGATTACTTTAGGTAGGATGGCCATTTTGACAATATTAATTCTTCCTACCCAAGAGCATGGGATGAATTTCCATTTGTTAGTGTCCTCTTTAATTTCTCTTAAGAGTGTCTTGTAGTTTTCAGAGTATAGGTCTTTCACTTCCTTGGTCAGGTTT
>JAQQAC010002701.1:3863229-4057166 GCA_029783875.1 Phataginus tricuspis | reverse complement strand
AATTCTTCCTACCCAAGAGCATGGGATGAATTTCCATTTGTTAGTGTCCTCTTTAATTTCTCTTAAGAGTGTCTTGTAGTTTTCAGAGTATAGGTCTTTCACTTCCTTGGTTAGGTTTATTCCTAGGTATTTTATTCTTTTTGATGCAACTATGAATGGAATTGTTTTCCTGATTTCTCTTTCTGCTAGTTCATCGTTAGTGTAGAGGAATGCCACACATTTCTGTGTATTAATTTTGTATCCTGCAACTTTGCTGAATTCAGATATTAGTTCTAGTAGTTTTGGAGTGAATTCTTTGGTTTTTTTTATGTAAAATATCATGTCATCTGCAAACAGTGACAGTTTGGCTTCTTCCTTACCAATCTGGATGCCTTTTATTTCTTTGTGTTGTTTGACTGCCGTGGCTAAAACCTCCAGTACTATGTTGAATAATAGTGGGGAGAGTGAGCATCCCTGTCTTGTCCCAATATTAGGGGAGAATCTTTCAGCTTCTTGCTGTTAAGTATGATGTTGGCTGTGGCTTTGTCATATATGGCCTTTATGATGTTGAGGTACTTGCCCTCTACTTGAGAGTTTTAATCATGAATGGATGTTGGATTTTGTCAAATGCCTTTTCAGCATCTATGGAGATTTTCATGTGGTTTTTGTCCTTCTTTTCGTTGATGTAGTGGATGATGTTGATGGATTTTCGAATGTTGTACCATCCTTGCATTCCTGGGATGAATTCCACTTGATCATGGTGCATGGTCCTCTTGATGTATTTTTGAATTCGGTTTGCTAATATTTTGTTGAGTATTTTTGCACCTATGTTCATCAGGGATATTGGTCTGTAGTTTTCTTTTTTGGTGGTGTCTTTGCCCGGTGTTGGTATTAGAGTGATGCTAGCTTCATTGAATGAGTTTGGAAGTATTCCCTCCTCTTCTATTTTTGGAAACTTTAAAGAGGTTGGGTATTAGGTCTTCACTAAATGTTTGATAAATTCAGTGGTGAAGCCATCTGGTCCAGGGGTTTTGTTCTTAGGTAGGTTTTTGATTACCAGTTCAATTTCATTGCTAGTAATTGGTCTTTTAAGATTTTCTGTTTCTTTCTCGATCATCCTTGGAAGGTTGTATTTTTCTAGAATGTTGTCCATTTCTTCTAGGTTTTCCAGTTCATTAGCATATAATTTTTCATAGTATTCTCTAATAATTCTTTGTATTTCTGTGGTATCTATAGTGACTTTTCCTTTCTCATTTCTGATACTGTTTATGTGAGTAGACTCTTTTTTTCTTGATACGTCTGGCTAGGGTTTATCTATTTTGTTTACTTTCTCAAAGAACCAGCTCTTGATTTCATTGATTCTTTCTATTGTTTTATTCTTCTTGATTTTATTTATTTATGCTCTAATCTTTATTATGTCCCTCATTCTACTGACATTGGGCATCATTTGTTCTTTTTCTAGTTTCATTAATTTTGAGTTTAGACTGCTCATATGGGATTGTTCTTCTTTCCTGACGTAGGCCCGTATTGCAATGTACTTTCCTCTTAGCATGGCGTTCGCTGTGTCCCACAGATTTTGTGGTTTTGAATTATTGTTGTCATTTGTCTCCATATATTGCTTGATCTCTGTTTTTATTTGGTCATTGATCCACTGGTTATTTAGGGGCATGTTGTGAAGCCTCCATGTGTTTGTGAGATTTTTCCTTTTTCTTTGTGTAATTTATTTTTAGTTGCATTCCGTTGTGGTCTGAGAAACTTGTCGGTACAATTTTAATGTTTTTGAATTTACCGAGGCTCTTTTTGTGGCCTAGTATATGATCTATTCTTGAAAATATTCCATGTGCACTTGAGAAGAATGTGTATTCTGCTGCTTTTGGGTGTAGAGTTCTGTAGATGTCTGTTAGATCCATCTGTTCTATTGTGTTGTTCAGTGCCTCTGTCTCCTTACTTATTTCCTGTCTGGTTGATCTGTCCTTCAGAGTGAGTGGAGTGTTTAAGTCTCCTAGAATGGGTGCATTGCATTCTATTTCTCGTTTTAGTTCTGTTAGTATTTGTTTCACATATGTAGGTTCTCCTGTGTTGGGTGTATAGATATTTAGAATGCTTATATGTTCTTGTTGGATTGACCCTTTTATCATTTTGTAATGTCCTTCTTTGTCTCTTGTGACTTTCTTTGTTTTGAAGTCTTCTTTTGTCTGATACAAGTACTGCAACTCCTGCTTTTTTCTCACTATTAGTTGCATATCTTTTTCCATCCCTTTACTTTTAGTCTGTGTATATCTTTGGTTTTAAAGTAAGTCTTTTGTAGGCAGCATATAGATGGGTCTTGTGTTTTTATCCATTCAGTGACTCTATATTTTTTGATTGGTGCATTCAGTCCATTTAAATTTAGGGTGATTATCGATAGGTGTGTACTTATTAGCATTGCAAACTTTAGATTCGTGGTTACCAAAGGTTCAGGGTTAACATCCTTACTATCAAAGAATCTAATTTAACTCACAATATGCTATTACAAACACAAAATAAAAGTTTTTTTTTTCCCTCCTTTTTCTTCCACGTCCATTCTTTCTATATTATGTATCATATTCTGTACTCTTTGTCTATTCCTTGATTGACTTTGGGGATTATTAATTTAATTTTGCATTTGCTTACTAATTAGCTTTTCTAATTTCTTTACTGTGGTTTTATTACCCCTGGTGACAGCTATTAAACCTTAGGAACACTTCCATCTGTAGCAGTCCCTCCAAAATACACTATAGAGATGGTTTGTGGGAGGTAAATTCCCTCATCTTTTGCTTATCTGGAAATTGTTTAATCTCTCCTTCAAATTTAAATGATAACCTTGCTGGATAAAATATTCTTGGTTCGAGGCCTTTCTGCTTCATTGCACTAAATACATCATGCCACTCTCTTCTGGCCTGTAACGTGTCTGTTGAGAAGTCTGATGAAAGCCTAATGGGCTTTCCTTTGTATGTGATATTTCTCTCTCTGGCTGCTTTTAATAGTCTGTCCTTATCCTTGATCTTTGCCATTTTAATTACTATATGTCTTGGTGTTATCTTCCTTGGGTCCCTTGTGTTGGGAGATCTGTGCACCTCCATGGCCTGACAGAGTATCTCCTTCCCCAGATTGGGGAAGTTTTCAGCAATTACCTCCTCAAAGACACTTTCTATCCCTTTTTCTCTCACTTCTTCTTCTGGTACCCCTATAATGCGAATATTGTTCCATTTGGATTGGTCACACAGTTCTCTCAATATACTTTCATTCTTAGAGATCCTTTTTTCTCTGTGCCTCAGCTTCCTTGTATTCCTCTTCTCGAGCTTCTATTTCATTTATCGTCTCCTCCACCATAACCAATCTGCTTTTAATACCCTCCATTGTGCTCTTCAACGATTGGATCTCTGACCGGAATTCATTCCTGAGTTCTTGAATATCTTTCTGTACCTCCATTAGCATGTTAATGATTTTTATTTTGAACTCCCTTTCAGTAAGTGTCATGGGGTTGATGTCATTTATATCTTTCTCAGTAGTTGTATTAATAATTTAACTCTGAACTAGGTTCCTTTGGCATTTCATCTTTGTATATGGTGCCCTCTAGTGCCCAGAAACTCTACTCCATGGAGCTGCTCAGTCCCGGAAGCAATGTTGGGGGTCACAGAAGAGTGGTATTGGTGCCTGGTGGGAGGAAAGAGCTGTTTCCTGCCTGCCTGCTGCTATGCCTGTCTCCACTGCCTGAACCAGTGGGCCGAGCACACAGGTATAAGCCTCTATGCTTTGCATTTGTAGTTGCTGTAGACAGATCTTCCCTCTGGCTGGCCTAACGCTAGGGTATGGTTTGCTGGTTTGCAAGTCAGGTGGGGCTGGCTGGGAGAAAGGCACAGTAGGCTGCGTATCACGGAAGGGGTTCTTGGAGCTGTGTAGCCAGCCTGGGAGCTGGAGCACCTGATGATTGTCTAAGGAGGAAGATTTCTTTTTCCTCCTTAAATATGAGAGTATTTATGGCTAAGCTCCCAACCTGCTGGGCAGAGTGCACCCGGACAATTTTGTCTACCTGTCCTTTCTCCTGAGCAGTAAGCTCTGTGCAATCCTTGCCCCTTTAGCAGCGCTCTTGCTAAGGGCTTCCTTGTTAGGAAATCTCTCAGACTGCCCGCCTTTCTTTTGTTTCAGAGCAGCCAGATATGGATCCCTGCTTTCCACAAGCAGCTGGAATCTCAGTCTCTCCAGGAATTCTGCCTGTCTTAGCTTTCCAACCCCGTAATCACAAGAGTATCATGCAAGCACCATGAAATGTAGGTTTGTGCTCACAGAGCAGATCCCCAGAGTTAGGTATTCATCATTCCCAGGCCTCCACTCCCTCCCTGCTCAGTTTCTCTTCCTCCTGCTGTTGTGCTGGGTTTTGGGAAGGGCTTGGGTCCCATCAGGCCCCAGGTTTGGTATGTTACCCAGTTCTGTGGTGTCTTCTCTTTTCTCCAGGTGTTTGCAGTCTGACGCAGTCCTCTTTTCTGTTGCTCTTTTAGGATTAGTTGTATTAATTATATTTTCGTATTATATGCAGTTTTAGGAGGAAGCCTGTATCTCATCTCTCATGTCGCCATCTTTCTGTAGCCTTTCATTTCTGGTTTTTCACTTCCTCAATTATTTTGTGACTTTTTTCTGTGAGCTGCTTACTTTTCTCAGATATTTCTGGGAGTGGTGCTTTGAGGCATGAGTGATGTTCGGTGCTCCAGGGAGGATGTGTGTTTACTGCTGCCAGTCAGTGGTAGCCACGATCTACCTGTGACTGCTTTTAACCAAACTCTGAAATATTTTTGACTCCACAAATAGAGTGAATTCAAGCTACACATCATTGCGAAGACCAGTCAAACTCAAAGGAGATTTATTTTCCTTGTTTTCATTGAAATACAAAATTTGCTGCTTGATACCTTGTGGTAGGCTGAGTGATATCCCTTCCCCAGAAAGGTCCTTGTCTTTATCCCTGGGACCCCCTATGAGTATTACTTTATATAAAGGGACTTTGCAGGTGTGATCCTGTTAGGGATATTGAGGTGGGGAGATTATTATGAATCATCAAGTTGGCTCACTATACACAAGGTCTTCAGAGGTATACAGGAGAAGTCAGAGCTAGAAAGTAGATGTGGTCATGGAATCTGGACATGGGAACGAGGAGGAAGGGATGCTGAGCCCAGAAATACCATATTAATTACTATATGTTCTCTATAAGTTGGAAAAGGCAAGGAAACAGGTTCTCTCTGGAAAGCTTCAGGAGGATCTTAGCACTGGCAACACCTTGATTTTAGATTTTGACCTACAGAATTATAAAATTTATTAATTTGTGTTGTAAGCAGCTAAGTTTGTGCTAATTTGTTACAACAGCAATAGGAAACTAGTACGTCCCTTTTCATATTTTTTTGTGACCTTACAATGAGGATGAGTGACATTTGGGGTTCCGACCTTTCCAGAGAAACTAGACTGTCTTCTGTCTGGTGAGCTCATCCATTCTGGGTGAGCCTCGAGCTTAGACGCCCCTCTGGTGCCCGGGCACCCATCGGGGAGACTCTGGGGCCCGAGGCTTGGCAGAGCCTTTGGGGCAGAAGGTTGCCCTGGGATTCACCCCCTCCTAGTTTTGTTTTTGGCTCCTGAAGGTTTTCTTCCATTCTGCTAGCTCAGTAATGCTTTTTACAAATTGTGTTTTAAATATTTTATGCAGCATTTTAGCTTTTTCCAGTCAGGTGGACTTTTCAAGGTATGTAGTGTATCATAATGATGGACATGGAAATCTAGGGAGCCTTTCACAATGACTTTAAAACGTATTCCTGCCTCCTTTAAGGCAGGATACACAGGGTTCATCGCTTCAGATCTTCTTCCCTGGCTTTCTGGAGCCTGAAATTCTAAAGTCAGAATTTCTCAGCCTCTTATCTAGGGAGAGAAAGAAACTAAATGCTAGTGTTTTATATCATGGGCTTGTTAGAGACACTTTTTCTAAACAATTCATTATCTGCTGTTGATAAGAATTTCCTGTGAGAGAAGAATTTGCCACATTGCACTTGAGTAAAAGGCTATTGAGACTGACCCTGTTTATGCTTGTATCATGAATATCTGGTAGATCTTAAAACTTCTCGGTTTCTTTTTATCTTCTAAAGGCAAAGGAGTCTGGAGTGGGCACATGACTTGCACCTCTCTCAGCTCTTCTTTGATCTTTTTTGATGCATGCACTCTTAAGTTATTGAAGACTTCTCTGTGTCTAGATCTGTCAGAAAAAAACCATGAAAATCATTGAAGGACATGGTGAGGTGAGGATGGGGATGAGGGGCAGCAAATACATCAGCAAGATGATTGTTTTATTTATCCCACCATAAATCATCTCATTAATAAGGAGAACTTGATTTATTTTCATATTTGGCACACTTTAAATCCCAGCATAATGCTGCTAAGAGTTACATTTTAAATACCGTTTGTTTGTGTTTCCTCTGCCCCTAGTTACATCAGCTTGGTAATGGCTTTAATGAAGAAGTCACTGTGGTTGAGTCACAGATAATACATTTTTTAAAAAGTGCATTTAAGATAAGCCACTAAAGTGCTTGAGAAATAGAAAGAGAATAAAACCTATTAATACTTGAGTAGAGTCAGAATGTTCCTGTTTTTAATACAAGTGTCAAAAGCCAAATAAGTGTGTGGTGTTATTGCAGAAAGAGTTTAGTGACATAAATTAGGAGCGTGGAGGCAATGTATATGAATGTACTTACATTATTTTGGTGAACTGTAAGGGAATTTCGCTGGGAGTCAAGGTAATTAGAAGGTGTGCTACAGTCACAATGTATATATGTCAATGAAATTTAGGGGAAACCCTAATTTGGGGTTCTAGTTTATACTTCATCACCATCAGGAAAGTGACTACATTCTCTATTATATACTGATGAAGCATTTTGAAAAATTTGTTGCTGTGGCAACAATGTATAGCTCTTTAAAAGCACTATGCAGTATGATTACTGGCTTTTCATCTTTTGCTACTGTGAATATAAAAATTATTTATATAAAATTTTTGGTTTTCAGTGGGAATGACATTATTTTGCTATGCAGGTTCACTGAATGAGAACTTAACAACTGAAATAAATTAATAACTAGAAGACATTAGTTTTCTGTAATTTTTAAAAATACCTTTCAGTGTTTTCTGTGAATCTGCCTTGTCTTTTTAGAATTAAAAAAAATTACTCTACTAAGTAGCTCTATTATTTCTAGTATTTTATAATACCGAACACAACAATACTCAACTAGGTTTTACTCCCTGTTTGGAAAAATGTTTTATTTGTCCTTTATAACTTGAGGGAATCAAAACTGAAGGCAGTAGTCAGAAAAAGGCTTTAATTTCAGCATAGTTTTTATATTTCATTCTTCATACAGTTTAAATTTTATTTGACCTTGAACAGCCTTTGCGCACTGAGCTGCTTTGGATCTGGTGCAAATTAATTTAGAACCATAGGTTGAGTCATAGTTAAATTGTTCCTTCCAATGTACATTATTATGTGCTTTTATTTGGTGAATTTCAAATAATGATAAGAACTGTCTGATAATGGTGCTGAATCCCATTATCTCAGTGAATCTGAGTAACTGTGTTGCAATGGGAGCACCTTGGCAAAACTCTTCTTACCCAGTCCTCTGGCCTACCCAGGGTTTCCATCCTTCCCGGGGGCATTGTCTACTGCCCTCAGGTTCTAAAGCCCCATTGCCAGTGTGGGCTGTACCAGGATAGCCACTCCTACTCTCATGGGTGAGTCTGCTCTCTTGTGCTTAGCAAGAGTCAGTTTTTCTAAGCGAAGTCCTGCTTTCCAAGGCTAAAGAGAAAAAGGTTACAACCTTTTAAAGAGAAGACCGTGTTAATTGTGAAGGAAATGTAATTATTCTCTTCTAGCATTGCACTTTACTTTCTTATCTACAACATGGAAAGTGGAAAAGCAATGAAAAAGACATGTATAGACTACTGAGAGGAGAGGCCTGTAATCCAAGGAATGTTAAGTGCAGCTAAGCTGTTATTTATCTGTGAGGGTAAGTTAGTGGTACTTTGGTACATACAAGGATTTAGAAGGTACCGTGAATTCTATCCAAAGAAAAATACTTGGGGATGTAAATTTGATCAAATGACAATTAATTCAGAAGAGAGATTGCAAGACAGGGCAAGTAAGGAAGAGACAAAAACACTGCGGACAATGACTGGCTAAATGTATGGGATTAAGTCTGAACTGGGCATTTGGAATAGAGGTGTTACATAAGAATTCTTGAAATATTTGAGCTTATACTCTAAGGGAAATAGCATTTCAGTAAACTAGTTTTGAAGGCCAAGGGAGGGAAGTATAAGGAAGGTAAACTCATTAATCTTTTCAGTTAATATTTTTAAAGCACACACTATAATTTGTTTCATTCATTGAGGCAGACAAATTCACTATTTTATGATATATAAATCCTAGTAGGAAACAGACAATAGACACATTCACAGGTAAACAAGATAACTTAAAAGAGCACCAAACATTATGAAGGAGATAAAATTGGGTAATTGTATAGCAGTTGAGAAGTGGGAATAGCAGCTTTAGAACAGATGATAAGGAATGTGTATTTAAAGGCAGTGACTTCTGATCCGAGACTTGAGTGACAAGATGAAAGCTGATGATGGTGGGAAAAGGATGATCCTCATTCGGTCTGGATCCCTTTATCTTCCAACTATAAACGTCATCCCTATCTTGAGCCTAATGACTGCCACAGGTTAGCTGGACTCTTAGGATACTTGTGCAAGAGTTTTCTTTCTGGCAGACTAGGCTTATTACTGGAGTTGCAAAGCCATTTCATATAGGGAACTCTGGAATTCCATGGTTTCCCTGATCCTTAAAAGGCCGAGGAGGATTATGGATGGGCTGAGTCTTTCCTGCTTCTAAGACCTGAGAATATAGGAGACCAGAAAACATGGAAGAACTTCAGACGGCAGAGCCTGCTTTTATACTAGAGGTCCAAGGAGGTGGAGATTCTTTCATTCCTTTCTGCTTTTTAGGATGCTTCAGAAATGCTGTCAGTGTGCCATTGAAGAAACATAATCATCTAAGGGATGATTATAAGCCAGAGTAAAGCAGAAAAAGCACATGGTCAGTGTAATGGAGTTATTGGAGGAGATGATTAAAACTTGAATTAAAATATAATAACCCTTAAGGAGATTCAAATACATTAGGGAAAAACACTTTTGGATTTAAAGCTATAATTTTTCCATCTGCAAAATTAGAAGACTGTTACTGTTGGAACTCCAGTTAATGATCTAGAAGATAAATTTTAAGAAACACATCAGAGCACAGTGCAAAAACAGAGTGGTGAGGGCCATAAGGGAAAAGATAAAAAACATGGAAAAGAAATAAGATAGGTCAGGAGTTCCAGAAGATAAAAATAGAATGGAGAAGAGGAAGTAATTAAAACAAATTCGAGAATAAAACTTTTGCAGATAGATGAAACAGGTGTCTTACAAAAAACTAGATTAAGTTCCAGCTTCTCATATGTGTACCAATATATGTCAAAAAAACAGTGGGATAACATTTACAAATGACAGTAAAGGACTGTATAATGATGGTAAAGGACTGTTTCAACAGACTTACACTCAGAGAAGGAATCACTCACTTGTGGAAAAAGAAAGCTATTAGAGGCTATGAAAACTTTCAGAGTGTATGTGTCAGGGCAGTGTAGGTTATGCTGTGCTAATTAACAATCTCTAGTTCTTAGTTTAACACAAGAAAGGCTTATTTCATATTCTTGCTATAAATTCTGTGTGGGCTAGCATGAGCCTCTGCTCTGGGACCCCAGGCTAATTAAAGTTCTATTTTAATACATGCTTAGTGGGAAGGGATTGGTCCCAGAAGCAAATGTCCTTTCCATTTGCATTTCATTGGCCACAGCAAGTCACGTGGCCATGATTCATTTCAAAGGGAGGAGGGAAATGTATGTGTCTGGGAGAAAGAGAACCCAAATATTTATGAAAAAGCCTGAATGGCTACCATGATATATCAACCATGTATTGTGTCCAAGAAAATAATGGACTTTAATCAACAATAAATGTACCCATGGACCTCAAGTTGAAAGGTGAGGAAAGAGTAGTGAGCAAGGAATCCTATTTTGTGTGTGTCCCTGCTTGTGTGCACGATACCTATGCTTGTAAATTATAAACGGATGAGGAAAAGCGTAGAGCTAAGGAATACTCCTGAAATTAGAGGGGCACTCTAAGGGAAATCTTAAGTATGAACCATCTTTGCAAAACCTAGTGTGTGGAAGTGAGGGCAGGAAATCAAAGAATTTCAAAGTACTTAGGAAAAGGGAAAGGTAGAGAAAGCCTTTATTAAAATGGGGACATAAGGAGAGGAAAACTAAAACTAGGCACCTTGTAGGTCACAGTCTAGGATACATTGCACCATGGTAGAGAAAGGAGTTGGTACCTTGTTTTGAGTAATTATGGAGTTATATATAGTTATATATATTTGATTATATACATAGGCAGTCAATAGTTAGTAAAATAAAATTTGTCAGGATTTCCAGAGAAAGGGGAGAGGATAGAATGATGAGCATTTTAATCAAACCAGGAAAAAATGAAGGGAAGGAAAAAGATTAAATCATATTAAAAATAAATATAAAAATAGGAGGTATAAAATAAGAATTATGCATGTGACAATTTATGTGAATGGATCAGATTTCCTGCATCAGTTTCAGTTGTAAGACAACCACAAATCTATGCTGTATACAAAATAACACCAAATTATGATGAAAGTTTAACAACAAAGGAAAAGAATACCAGCCATTTTCCAACCAAAATAAATCAGGATTGATAATGCTAATAGTTGTAAATATGAAATTTATGGTTGAGTGCATTAAGCAGAATGACAGTTTAGAACGATAAAGGGAATTATATAGAAGGAAGTTTATATCTATTTACACACGCACCCACACCCACACACCCACTGGTTGAAAGTAAGGAAAATTCCCAAAGGCCACGAATTGTGAGAAAGCCAGAACCAAGGAGTGGAGGAAACTGCAGAATAAGACTGACCTGAGGTTATCTGCTGATTCTTGATTGTTTAGAAATTATATTTTAACATTGCATATAAGAGACAGAAAGCAAATTTGGGTTTCAAACAAGATAGAAGTTCATTAAGATAAAGATGGAATCCACAAAAGGTGACATTCTTAATCAGTTAAGCATGGATAAAAAAATATGACTCTCAGAGTGAGAGAGGAAAGGAATTAATTTTTTTCTCAGCTTTGCTTCTGGGTGGGAGAAAAAAACCCTTCTACAGATTTTCAACCATAAACTAGTCCTTAGGAGACTATGGAGTCAAAACTCACCCCATCTGTATTGCTCAAAAAATTCTGAACCTGAAAATTTAGCAAAAAATGGTCCTGGCATATATTAAGTCTGACGAACCTGAGATTCTACCCTGCTTGTAAGTCAATAGGTTTTGAACTGCCACAAATTTTATATATAGATATTCTGATAGGAGACATGAGGACTCTGGAACAAAGAATATACTCTTTATTACCCATAGAACATGTTAGCACTAGTTCCTTAAGCCATGGTCCCCACAGGGTGACATGATGGCAGCCTCATGTTATCCTGTCCATGAAGTGAGGTTGCACCCTGGAGAGGAATCTCAAAATCAGGAGACTTGGAGCTTATGTTGGATGGCTGGCACACTGGCCCATCTTTCTCTATGGCAGGTAGGTGGTGTGAGGGAGAAAAAGAAATAGACATTTACTCTGAAGTGAAAGAAAATAGCTTTGGAAGAGAGAAATCTCTAGATCTGTCTAGATCAGTGCAGCTTCCAAGGTATGCTTGTTATTTTATTATCCTTTAATAAAGTTTCCCAGTTTCTTATTTCAGAAAGCCCAGGCTGTGCAGAAATGTGAGAATATTTATAGAGTTGTTTCCCAACAAGCTGGTTATGCTCCAGAATGCCTAGGGACAAACAAAAAAATGTTTCTTGAGGAATGCACTTTAATCTCAGACCTTATGAATATTCAGCAATAACATTTCAAATAAGATGAACTTATAATCAATTATAAAACAAAGGAAGACACAGACTATCGTGAATTAGCCAAAACAGCAACTATGAGAATCACAAAGTTTGCAGATAATAGAATTCATGTACACAATATAAACTGTGTAAATATCTAATATGTTTAAGAAACAAAAGAGCTGTATCTAAGATCAAAGAATAAGGAGCTCAAAAAATGACCAATCAGGTAGTGAAGTAGTCATATAGAGATATTGAAGACCTCAATAATTGAAACAAAAATTTTGCTGGATAGTTTAAACAGGAGTTTAGACAGAGAAGAAGAAATAACCAGAGATAATTAACAGAGAGACAAAGAAATAGGAAATATAACTCTTACAAAAGGTTAAGAGAACTTAGTTTATTATTAGAATCCCAGAAGGAAAGAATGAGGAGAATAGAAGAAACAAATATTAGAAGAGCTAATAGCTGATAATTTTCAGAACTGTTGAAAGATACAATTTCTCAGGTTCAGAAAATCCACCCTGAGAAGGATGAATAAGTAGATGTGTAAACCTAGATATTATATAGCAAAACTACAGAACAGCCAAGAGGAGAAATAAAGGGTGATAGGCAGACTTTGTAACAGCAATGCAAATCAAAGCAGAGTACAAACATAACTTCAGAAGAGCTGTCATGTATCAAAAGAGCTAAAAGAAAAGGGGAAAAAAGGGTATACCAGTAAGCAAAACTACTTTTCAAGAACAAGGACAAAATCTGTATTTTTATAGAAATAATAGTTGGATATCTATACCTATTTTTAGCATATCTAAAATGTTTACCCCAGGAATAAATATTCCAGAAGCAAGCATGAAAAATGTAAAAAGGTATGGTTAGGAAATAAATCTGTAAACAAATGATAAATGTAAACAAACAACTGACTATATAAAAATAAAAGTAATGCCTAATTTGTGAGTTTACAAACAAGAGAGAGAATGGACAGAAGTGTATTAGGGTAGAGGTAGACAGAGGACCTAAAGGTCTAAACATTTAAAGGATGTTATACGATGTAGGAGAAGAGATAAAAATATTCATTTTAAATTTGTAAAAGTGATGTATGCTTATTGAATTATTTAGGGCAGAATTATCTGAGAGAATAGAAATATAATAAAAATTAATAGGAAAATGAAATCAAGGGCAGAAGCCCAAATCTAAAAGATGACAAGAAATGAAAAAAAAATTACAAGAAGAGGGGCAAAGAAATGTAATATATTAGAAATGAACTGATATATTTGTAGTAACTATAACTATAAATAACTCCCCATTTTAATGGCAAAATTAGATTAGATTAAGAAAGCCCAAATGAGCTCTTGTTTGCAGAATACACAAAACATTGGAACACAGATTTGAAGTGTAGGGACAGACTAAAAGATACTAATTAAAAGAAAGCTAGTATAGCTATTCAAATATCACAAAATGCAGTCATATGAACAAAAAAATTACTGGAGATAGAGGATCACACTCTGGGTTGATGAAGGATATAAATTCCTAAAAGATATAACAACTATAAACTTATATACACCTAACAAATAGCTTCAAATATAGAAAGCAAAAATCGACAGAAACGCAAAGAAACTAATGACTTGCTATGATACTGGGAGTCTCTAACGAATACACTGTCTCTGTAATTGTTAAATCAAGAAGACGATATATCAGAATATAAGAGATTTGAACAACGGAATTAGCAATAGTGATTTAGTAGACATATATAGAACATCGCATGAAACAACTGAAGAATACATATACTTCTGAAACACACAGGAAACGTTTATGTAAATTGACCATTTAGGAGGCCATGTGACACCAATATATTTGAAATGATTGAGATTATACAGACCACACTCTCCTAGCAACATATAATTAAGATGGAAAACAAAGATAACTTAAAAAGTCTTATGGCAGACAGTTCCAATTGTCCTAGTATCCATTCCTCTTTCTGACTTTAGGGCTAAAACTCATTGAGGTTTAGTGAGGAACGTGGTGGTCCTGCCTCCTTGCATCTCGGTCTGGAGATTGTTTTTGGGTAGAATTGTTTGGTGTAACATCCTAGTGACATGTCTTAAAAAGAAATGGCTTTTAATTCTGTTTTTCTCTTCCTCTAACCATGGACTGGCTGATGAGGCAGCTTCCCCTGGCAAAGGAGGGAAGAACAGCAAGACGGACAAACTCCTGGAGCAGAGCAACCCCACAATCTGGCTTGCTTACCTACCTCTGAAAGAGAAATAAAATTCATCCTGTTTTGAGCAACTTTATTTTTAGGTTGTTATATATCACATATATGGAAACTGAAAAAAAATACACTTCTAAATAATTCACAGGTTGAAGAAATAATGGAAACTAGACTATATATAGAGCTAAAAATTAAAGAAAAATATATTGACCTTCATGTGTATGTGCATGTTGTGGGATACCACTAAAGCAGTATTTCGATGGAAATTTATTTTCTTAAGTGTTTAGTAGAAGAGACAGGCTTAAATTTAATCAACTCTGCTCAGATTGCCTCCTCACTTTACTGACAGCTTGCGTTGGACATTTCTACTTGTGGATGCGTTCCTTGCCCTGCTGAGACTCTGACATACTTTGAGCTGCCATGCTTTTTTTTTCTTGCTCTGCCCCACCTATGGCTTTAGCACTGAGTTGTTAAGAATGGGAAGGGAAGGGAAAGAGGAATGGGAAAGCAAGAGGAATCGGGAACAAACCCAACTCT
This sequence comes from Phataginus tricuspis, assembly GCA_029783875.1. Classification (NCBI taxonomy): domain Eukaryota; kingdom Metazoa; phylum Chordata; class Mammalia; order Pholidota; family Manidae; genus Phataginus; species Phataginus tricuspis. The sequence continues at coordinate 4,042,415 of JAQQAC010002701.1, read as the reverse complement.
CCTGCCAGCACTAAATAAGCTCTTAGCAAAATATGACAGAGATATTAGCAAGCAGGGAAAGTGCAGGCCAATCCCTCATAATCATAGATGCAAAAATCCTAAGTGAACTACCAGAATTTGAATCAAAATGCTCTTTTAATAGGACATATAAATAGATCATGACCTAGTTGGATTTATTTCAGGAATTCAATATTAACTTGATGCTAGAAATGGAACCAGTGAAATGCATCGTGTTCAAAGAATAAATGAGAGAAATAATGTTATCTCAACAGATGCAGAAGTAGCAGGAATAGCACTTGTTATAATTCAATATCCATTCAGAGTAAGAAGTTTAACAAACTAGGAAAAGAAGTGAACTTCCTTAACTCTGATAAGAGTAACCTATAAAACTCCTACAGCAGACACACTACATGGAAATACAAATATATTTTCATTGAAATCAAGAATGGGACCAGAATACTTTCTATAACCAATTGTGTGCATCATTGTATGGAAAGTTCTAATCAGTGACATAAACAAAAGTCAAAAAAGTAGGATCAGCCCAACAAGAGGATATAACCATTATAAATATCTATGCACCCAACATAGGGGCACCTAAATATGTAAAGAAAATACTAACAGAATTAAGGGGGAAAATAGAAAATGCTGCTCATTCATATTAGGAGACTTTGACATACATAAACAGATCAATAGACAGATCAACCAGACAGAAAATGAATAAGGAAACAGAGGTAATGAACAACACATTAGATCAAATGGACTTAACAGATATCTACAGAACATTCTACCCAAAAGCAGCAGCATACACATTTTTCTCAAGTGTACATTGAACATTCTCCAGAATAGATTATAACTAAGCCACAAAAAAAGCTTCAGAAAATCTGAAAAGATTGAAACTGTATCAAGCAACTTCTCAGATCACAATGATATGAAACTAGAAATAAATTACAAGAAAAACTAAAAAAAAAAAACAACCCCATAAACACATAGAGGCTAAAGAACATCCCTGTAAATAATCAACAGATTAATGAACAAATCAAAGAAGAAATCAAATACCTGGCAACTAATGAAAGCAAAAATATAACAGTTGAAAATATGTGAGATGCCGCAAAAGTGGTTCTAAGAGAGAAGTACACAGCAATACAGGCCCAAATAAGCAGTCTAAACTCACAAGTGAAGAAACTAGAAAAATAAGAACAAGTGAAAACCAAACTTAGTAGAAGGAGGGACATAATAAAGAGCAAGAAGAAATAAATAAAATAGAGAAGAATAAAACAATAGAAAAATATCAATGAAATCAATAGCTGGTTCTTTGAGAGGATAAAAAAATAGACAAACCCTTAGCCAGACTTGTCAAGATAAAAAGAGAACACAAACAAAATCAGAAATGAAAAAGGAATAGTTACAACTGACACCTTAGAAATACAAATAATTATTAGGGAATTATATGAAAAATTATATGCCAATAAATTGAACAACCTAAAAGAAATGGGAAAATTCCTAGAAAAGTACAACTTTCCAAGAATGACCCAGAGAGAAACAGATAATCTAAACAGACCAATTACTAGTAATGAAATTGAATTGGTAATCAAAAAACCCAACAAACAAAATTCCAGGACCAGATTGGGTCACAGCTGAATTCTATGAAAAAGCATTTGACAAAATCATCTATTAATGATAAAAACTTTAAAAAAATGGATATTGAAGGTACATACTGCAACATAATAAAGGCCATATATGGCAAACCCTCAGGTAACATCATGCTCAATGCCAAAAAGCTAAAAGTTTTCCCTCTAAAATCAAGAACAAGACAAGGATGTCCACTTAACACTTTTATTCAACAAGCACTGGAAGTACTATTCACAGCAATCAGACAAGAAAAAGACATAAAAGGCATCCAGATTGGTAAGGAAGAAGTTAAACTGTCACTATTTAAAGATGACATGATGCTCTACATAGAAAATTCCAAAGACTCCACCTAAAAACTATTAGAACTAATGACTGTATTCAGCAAAATTGCAGGATACAAAATCAATATACAGAAATCTGTTGCATTCCTATATACTAATAATGAACAAGCAGAAAGAGAAATTGGGAAAACCATTACATTTACAATTGCATCAAAAAGAATAAAATACCTAGGAATAAACTTAGCCAAAGAGATGAAAGACCTATACTCTTAAAACTATAAGACATTCATGGAAGAAATTAAAGAAGACACAAATAAATGGAAATATATCCAATGTTCATAGATAGGAAGAATTAATATTGTCAAAATGGCCATCCTGCCCAAAGCAATTTAGAGATTCAATGCAATCCCTATCAAAATACCAATGGCATTCTTCAATGAAATAGAACAAATAATCCTAAAATTCATATGGAACCCCAAAACATCCCAAATAGTCAAAGCAATCCTGAGAAAGAACAAAGCTGGGGTATTAAGCTCCCTGATTTCAAGCTATTCTAAAAGGCTACAGTAATCAAAACAGTATGTTACTGGCATAAGAACAGACCCACAGATGAATGGAACAAACTAGAGAGCCCAGAAACAATCCCACTCATATATGGTAAATTAATATGTGATAAAGGACACAAGGACATACAATGGGGAAAAAACAGTCTCTTAAACATCTTGTGTTGGGAAAAGTGGACAATTAAATATAAGAGAATAACACTGGATTACTGTCTAACTCCATACACAAAAGTAAACTTCAAATTAATTAAAGACCTAAATAAAAACATGAAACCATAAAACGCTTAGAAGAAAACATAGGCAGGAATCTCTTGAATATCAGCATGAGTAATTATTTTGTAGACATGTCTCCCCAGGCAAGGGAAACAAAAACAAAAATGAAGAAGTTGGACTACACCAAACTAAAATCCTCTGTACAGCAAAAGACACCATCAACAAAACAAAAAGGCCTCATATAGTGTGGAGAAATATGTTTGCAAATAATATATCCAATAAGGGGTTAACATCCACAATGTCTAAAGAACTCATATGCCCCGACACCAGAAAAACAAAACAAAACAAAACAAAAACGATTTAAAAATGGACAGAGGACCTGAACAGACCTTTTTCCAAAGACATATAGATGGCCAACAGACACATGACACGCCACATCATTAATCATTAGGGTATTCAAATCAAAACCACAATGAATTATCACCTCACACCAGTCAGAATGTCAACTATCCATAAGACAAGAAATTACAAGTGTTGATGAGGATGTGGAGAAAAGGGAACCCTTCTAGACTGTTGGTGGAAATATTAGTTGGTGCAGCCACTATGGAAAGCAGTATGGAGGTTCCTCTAAAAAACTAAAGATAGAAATACCATATGACCCAGTAAGTGCACTTCTAGGATTAGATATAGAAAACAAAATCCTTGGTTTGAAAAGACATATGAACCCCTGTGTTTATTGCTGAATTCTTTTACAATAGCCAAGATGTGGAAGCAACCAAAGTGTTCATCAGTAGATGAATGGATAAAGAAGATGTGGTACATATACACAGTGAAATATTATTCAGCCATAAAAAAGTGAGAAATCATGCCATCTGCAACAAGATGGATAGTACTAGAGGGAGTTATGCTAAGTGAAATAAGCCAGGCTGAGAAAGGCAAATACCATATGATTTCACTTATTTGTGGATAAAAACAAAATGAACAAAACAGCAGTAGACTCAAAGACACTGAGAAGTTATTGGTGGTTCACGTGGGAAAGGGGTTGGAGTGTGTGTTTGGGGTGGGTGAGGGGGATAAAGAGGCACAAAAGTCTTAGTTAAAATGTATGTTGGTCATGGGATGGAAGTACAGCAAGGAAGGTATAGTCAATGGTTCTGTAATATCTTTCTATGCTGACAGGTTGTAATTGTGTTAGTTTGGGTAAGGATTTAATAATGTGTGTAACTGTTGAACCCCCATGTTGTAGAGTTGAAACCAATATAATATTGTACATCAACTATAGGTCAGTAAAAAAGAAAATAGGCAAAATTATCTGAAAAGAACATTTTTATCTAAATGAAAAGTCATGTTTCTCAGAGTGATATGTAAACTTGTGCAGCTAAATTATTAAATAATCACAGTTGATATATATTTTCTTCAGGATTTATAAATTCATTCAAATTTATTAATTCATAGTTCTCATTTATAGTTTTATTCTCCTGTGGTTGTTGATAAATGCTGATATTTTGTAAAAGTTATACTTTATCATTAATCTCTTCCCACATGAATTATAATACTAAATTTTCATTAACCTATAAATTAAAAAAAGATTGATACTAAAAAATATTTTCTATTGAAGTATAGTTGATATACCATAGTATATTGGTTTCATATATAGTAATTCAATAGTTATCTACATTATTAAATGCTTACCCCAACAGTGCAGTTACTATGTTAACATAGATATTACAGTATTATTGACTATATACTTCATGCTGTACTTTCATCTCCAAGACCAATTTATGTTATGATTTTGATTTTGTGCCTTTTTACCCCCCTCACCTATTTCACACATGTGCCCAGCCACTCCCCCATGGTAACAACTAGTTTCTTCTCTGTGTCTATGAGTCTACTGCTGCTGTTGTTTATTGTTTTGTTTTATTTTTAGACTCCACATATAAGTGATATCATACGGTATTTGCCTGGATTATTTCACTTATCATAATACCCTGTAGGTCCATCCATGATGTTGCAAATATCAAGATTTCTTTCTTTTTTATGGCTGAATAATATTCCATTGTATATATGTACAACCTCTTCTTCATTCATTTATTGATGGACACTTTGGTTTCTTCCATATCTTGGCTGTTGTAAATAATGTAGCAGTGTACATAGGGGAGCATATGTCTTTTTGAATCAGAGATTTGTTTTCTTTTGGTAAATTCCCAGAAGTGCAGTTACTGGGTTGCATAGTATTACTATTTTTATTTTTTGAGGCAACTCCATGCTGCTTTCCATGGTGGCTGCACCAATTTACTTTTATTTTTGTTTATGTTTTTATTTTGGTATCATTAATCAACAATTACATGAAAAACATTATAGTTACTAGACTGCCCCCATTATCAAGTCCCCACCACATAACCCATTACAGTCACTGTCCATCAGCGTAGTAAGACGCTATAGAATCGCTACTTGCCTACCTTCCCCGTGCCCACCATCCCCACATTATGTGTGCTTATCGTAATGCCTCCTTTTCCCCTTATCCCTCCCTCCCCACCCATCCTCCCCAGTCCCTTTCCCTTTGATAACCGTTAGTCCATTCTTGGGTTCTATGAGTCTGCTGCTGTTTTGTTCCTTCACTTTTTTCTTCGTTCTTATACTCCACAGATGAGTGAAATTATTTGATACTTGTCTTTCTCCACCTGGCTTATTTCACTGAGCATAATACCCTCTAGCTCCATCCATGTTGTTGCAAATGGTAGGATTTGTTTTCCTCTTATGGATGAATAATATTCCATTGTGTATATGTACCACACCTTCTTTATCCATTCATCTACTGATGGACACTTAGGTTGCTTCCATTTCCTGGCTATTGTAAATAGTGCTGCGATAAACATAGGGGTGCATATGTCTTTTTCATACTGGGCTGCTGCATTCTTAGGGTAAATTCCTAGGAGTGGAATTCCTGGGTCAAATGGTATTTCCATTTTGAGTTTTTTGAGAAACCTCCATACTGCTTTCCACAATGGTTGAACTAATTTGCATTCCCACCAGCAGTGTAGGAGGGTTCCCTTTTCTCCTCATCCTCACCAACATTTGTTGTTGTTTGCCTTTTGGATGTTGGCCATCCTAACTGGTGTGAGGTGATATCTCATTGTGATTTTAATTTGCATTTCTCTGATGATTAGTGATGTGGAGCATCTTTTCATGTGCCTGTTGACTATCAGAATTTCTTCTTTGGAGAAGTGTCTGTTTATATCCTCTGTCCATTTTTTAATTGGCTTATTTGCTTTTTGTTTGTTGAGGTGTATGAGCTCTTTATATATTTTGGATGTCAACCCTTTATCGGATATGTCATTTATGAATATATTCTCCCACACAGTAGGATGCCTTTTTGTTCTGTTGATGGTGTCCTTTGCTGTACAGAAGCTTTTCAGCTTGACATAGTCCCAGTTGTTAATTTTTGCTTTTGTTTCCCTTGCCCAGGGAGATATTTCATGAATAAGTTGCTCATGTTTATGTCCAAGAGATTTTTGCCTATGTTTTTTCTAAAAGTTTTATGGTTTCATGACTTACAGCCAGGTCTTTGATCCATTTTGAATTTACTTTTGTATATGGGGTTAGACAATGATCCAGTTCTTTCTCTTACATGTAGCTGTCCAGTTTTGCCAACACTAGCTGTTGAAGAGGCTGCCATTTCCCCATTGTATATCCATGGCTCCTTCATCATATATTAATTGACCACATATGTTTGGGTTAATATCTGGACTCTCTATTCTGTTCCACTGGTCTGTGGGTCTGTTCTTGTGCCAGTACCAAATTGCCTTGATTACTGTGGCTTTGTAGTAGAGCTTGAAGTTGGGAAGTGAGATCCCCCCTGCTTTACTCTTCCTTCTCAGGATTGCTTTGGCTATTTAGGGTCTTTTGTGGTTCCATATAAATTTTAGAAGTATTTTTTCCAGTTTGTTGAAGAATGCTGTTGGTATTTTGATAGGGATTGCATTGAATCTGTAGATTTCTTTAGGCAGGATGGCCATTTGACAATATTAATTCTTCCTACCCAAGAGCATGGGATGAAATTCCATTTGTTAGTGTCCTCTTTAATTTCTCTTAAGAGTGTCTTGTAGTTTTCAGGGTATAGGTCTTTCACTTCCTTGGTTAGGTTTATTCCTAGGTATTTTATTATTTTTGATGCAACTGTGAATGAAATTGTTTTCCTGATTTCTCTTTCTGCTAGTCCATCATTAGTGTATAGGAAAGCAACAGATTTATGTGTATTAATTTTGTATCCTGCAACTTTGCTGAATTCAGATATTAGTTCTAGTAGTTTTGGTGTGGAGTTTTTAGGGTTTTTTATGTACCATATGATGTCATCTGCAAATAGTGACAGTTTGACTTCTTCTTTACCAGTCTGGATGCCTTGTATTTCTTTGTTTTGTCTGATCACCATGGATAGGGCCTCCAGTACTATGTTGAATAAAAGTGGGGAGAGTGGGTGGCTGCACCAATTTACATTCCCATCAACAGTGTAGGAGGGTTCTATTTTCTCCATAACCTTGCCAACACTTGTCATTTCTTGTTTTTTGATAGTAGCCATTCTGAGTGGTTTGAGATAGTATTTACATTTCCCTGATGATCAGTGATGAGGAGTATCTTTTCATGTGCCTGTTGGCCATCTGTATATTTTCTTTGGAAAAATATCTATTCAGGTCCTCTGCCCATTTTATAAGTGAGATTTAAAAAAAATTATTCTAGGTGTTAGGCTGTATGAGCTTTTTATATATTTTTGATATTAGACCCTTATTATATATATCATTTCAAACCTATTCTCCCACACTGTAGGTGACCTTTTCATTTTGTTTATGGTTGCCTTTGCCATGCAGAAGCTTTTAAATTTGATCTAGTGACACTTGTTTATTTTTGCTTTTGTTTCCCTTGCTCAGGGAGATATATCTAGAAAAGAATTACTCATGCTGATACTCAGAAGATTCCTGCCTATGTTTTCTTCTGAGTTTTGGGGTTTCATAGGTTACACTTAGGTCTTTAATCCATTTTGAGTTTTTTTGTCTGTGTATATGGTGTATTACATTGATGTAATTTCATTCTCTTGCATGTAACTGTTCAGTTTTCCTAACAGCATTTATTGAAGAAACTGTCATTTTCCCATTGTATGTTCTTGCCTCCTTTGTCACATATGAATTGACCTATAGGTGTGGGTTTATTTGTGGGCTGTCTGTTCTGTTCCGTTTTTCTATTTAGGTATTCTTCTGCCAGTACCATGCTGTTTTAATCACTGTAGCTTTGTATTATAGCTTAAAAACAGAAATTATAGTATTTTCAACTTTTTTATTTTTAAATATTGCTGTGGCTTCAGGGTATTTTGTGGTTCCATATAACCTTTAGGATTCTTTGTCTAGTTCAGTGAAAAATTCCATTGGTATTTTGATAGGAGTGCACTGAATCTGTAGATTGTTTTGAGTAGGATGGCCATTTTGACAATTATTTCTATCCATGATCATGGGATACCTTTCCATTTATTTGTGTCTTTTTCATTTTCTTTCATGAATGTCTTAAAGTTTTCAGAGTACAGGTCTTTCACCTCTTTGGTTAGGTTTATTCCTAGGTATTTTAGTCTTTTTGATACAACTCTAAATTGAATTGTTTTCTTTATTTCTCTTTCTGCTGGTTCATTATTTGTATATAGAAATGCAACATATTTATGTATATTGATTTTTTTATCTTGAAAGTTTATTATCCTGCAATCTATTTACCAGTTCTAACAGTTGTTTTGGTGCGGTATTTAAGGTTTTTCATATAAAGTATCATGTCATCTGCAAATAGTGACAGCTAGACTTCTTCCTTACCATTTTGGATGCCTTTTATTTCTTTTTCTTGTCTGATTGTTGTGGCTAGGGCTTCCAGTACTATGTTTAATAAAAATGGTGGGAGTAGGCATCTTTATCCTGTTCCTGATCTCACAGGGAAAGCTTTCAGCATTTCACTTTTGAATGTGATATTAGTTGTGGGTTTGCCATATATGGCCTCTAGTATGGCGACATATGTTCCCCCTCATAAGGATTTACCAAGCCAAAAAATAGTCATAGATTTACACCATACAATAAATGATGAAACCACATAGCAAGACAATTCATCCTGCATTTTTTACACTGTGTAGTGGGTACTGCCTAGCCTTATTTATCACTTTTTATGCATTTATGACTTATAATATTTTATCTTTCCCACTGAACTATTTGGCAGCAGCCTGGTTTCCTGCATCATATACACATGGACTGTGCTGTGAGCTGCATCTCACCTGTTTAGTACAGGTGCTGACAGGGGCATCAGGGTCAAACACTGATGTCTCCTACCACTATGACCACAGGAAGGTAGTTGTTCCTAGCCTATCCCGTGGGATCACATTTTGTTTTGGTAGCAAGTGTACTGCATGCAATCTTTGACATGGGAACATTGGTCATGATGCATCTAAAAATCTAAAATGGATCAAGAGAAGGAAGAGATGGGTTCCCTCTGCTTATGTTCGAGATTTTATAAACTATGTGTTAACCTATGAATACTATCTACCATATGTGTATCTCACATGCTATCAGACTAGTCCAGAGTAGAAGTTGCAATATAAAGAATGGTACTAAACCATTTTAGGCTTTTTGTAATAGAACTCTTAATAATAATATTTCACTTAAAGAATTGAAAATGCTCTGCTTCCAGTATTCAGGAAAACAGGTGTAAATTGTGGTCCTTGTGGATAACTGAGACTTATGCTCATCCTTAGTATAACGTCATATAGTAGAGATAGACTTTTGGAATCTTGAGCATAACAGAGGTCATTTGGCCTTCACTTCTGTTGTTATAGGCTGTGGAATTTAATTTTCCCTAAATTAATTTGCCTAAAAAAGTTTTCCCTAAAGTAATTTGTCCCTCCCTCAGAACATATTCAGCTTGAAGCAGGTTAAAAAAAATAGCTTTCTTCTGGAGAATACTGTATATTTAATCCTTGGAAAGATGCAAAAGATATTTTCCTAAACTAGTGGTTCACAAGCCCTAGTATGTATTAAGAATCACCTAGTTTGTTCATTAAAAATATAAATTCCTGGACTTCACCAGTGGTGGAATTTAAAAGTTCTATTACATTTTGGAACATTTTAAAGGGTATGATTTGCTGAGTACCTATCCTTTTTACTTTCAAAATGTATTTCTCTCCTTTCTTTCATGTAACAAATACTTATTGAGTTTTTATTTTATATCAAGCAGTATCTGAGCATTCTTGATAAACAAGTAAGGTCCTTGACTCAAAAAGGCAGGGGTCTCAGACGAAAATGGTATGTTGAGTATGTTACAAAGAAGAAATATAGATATTATAAAGGCACAGTTATAGGAAAACTTAACCTAGCTTGAATGGTCTAGTAACCTGTGGGAAGTGATGTATATTTTGAGTTTATTTTAAAATTTATTTCAAGCACTTGAATGTGATTAGGACTAGTACTTGTGGACACCATCATGGAAATCATAATAGGCAGAAAGAATATATCAGATGTGTTAAAATGTATTAAGTGGTAGCCTTTCTGATCTTTTAAGTGTATATTTCAGAATATCAGACATTTTTTTAGTGCCATTAAAAAACTCTTTTCCTAAATACAATATTGATTTCCATAGTCTCTTAAGATGAGGAAAAATTCCATAGTTTCCATTCTAGACTAGACCTTATAGCTTAGGTAAAAATAAATGGCTAAGAGCTAGGGATCCAACCTGCTGAGACTAAGTAAATATTTTCCTGTATTTGGTATGGAGAAGAAAGTAGGTAGAGTGAGGTGAACTCAAACTCTGGTGGGTCTCTGAAAAGAAGATTCCAGAGACCCCAGAACCCTGGAGATTGAGGCTTCTGTCCCCCAGGGAGAGCACAGGGAGGTATAAAGACCCAAGTTCCACACAGCCCAGCATGAGTTGGGGCAGAAGAAGGATCACCCATAATGAAGACTGGCATGGAGGGAGCAGTGCTGGTCCCGAGACCTAGAAGGTTCTTGTGAGCAGACATTCAGAGGGCCGGACAGGAACGTCTCAGTGAATGCTAGCATGCATAGATCACTTTCAAGGACACGACTTCCATGCCCCTCACCAAGGACTTGGAAGTAGAAGCGACTTTGGGAAAAACTTTGGAGTTATGGGAAAACAATGAGTTGACTAAGATTAAATATAGGGCTTAGTGTTGAAGTAAAAGTGAGTCATTCACCTAAGGTTGTGGACTAAAATTTGTTTCTGCTTTAGAAGTGTGATTTCTTGATGTCAGAAACTGTCTCCCCCTTCTTCTCTTTCTTCACACCACCCTGTACATTTGCACCTACTTAATTTTTATATAACACCTGCTAAATGCTAATGAAATTAGAATTAACGCTTGTCCTCATGGAACTCCACATTAGACTGTGTGACAAAGAAGACATACATGGACAACTATTTGCAATATGATGTGATAATAATAGATACACACTCAAGGAATCATGGTGGCACAAAATAGGTGGTGATTTACTCTATGGGTGGGAAAGAAATCAGGGAACAATCCAGAGAAGACAGTCTTTAAGAACCCTTTAATGATGAATAGGAACTTGCCAAATAGTCTAGCAGAAAAACGTTTTTCAGAAATAGGAAACCTTGATAAAGGCATAGAGTAATGAAAAGAGCATTTTTCTTTCTTTCCTAAGAGAATACAAGCAGAAATTACTATTGTAAGCACAATGAGATTACTTATTATTTGACTTTACACTGTGGGATGGTAGTGAGACCCAAAGAAGATAATGTTTTTAAAACTTGTCAGAAATTACACAAATTCAAGGTTGTGGTATTATTATTAAATAAAATATTTACAAGGAAAGATCAATGGGCTACCTTGTCCTATAGATCCTTGTGATTTGTTACCTTCCCCCGCCTTCCTCTCTTTTATTTCAAAAAAAGCCTCCTTTGGTAGCTTAAAATTTTCCAGTTAATACAATTTTCCTTTAATACAATTGCTTTGTTATTTACAAATTTAATAATGGCCAAAATTGACATAAATAAAAACAATCTTTGATTTCTATGGTAATGGCTAATATGCATATACTTACCTTCTCTGAGATTTTAAAATGGGTTCTGAAGAATTTCAAATTGCATGCAACTGCTTGCCATTATAACACTGGAAAACCAGATGTAGTCAGAACACTAACTTTGGACATTGTAATAAACCTGTAATGACAAAGTCAATAACAGTACTTTGTAAAACTGAGGACCTAAGAGAATGCTGGTTACCATCACTTGTAGAAAAAGAAGTATTAATTTATTATTTTGAAAGAGGAATTTAGTTTGTTTCAAAACTAAAATGATTAAAAGACACTACCTTCTTTGGCACATCAGCTTATTTGTTTTTTAGAAGACTTAAAAATAATTGCCTACTGGCTATCATGCCACTTAAATTTGTTTCTCTTTCATCAAATTTGTTTGAATTGATAAAAAATTAACATAGGAGGGAAAGCGTATAAAGACTAAAAATTCAAGGTGGACATGGATCATAAACTAGTAACTCAATTTGGAGAAAAGTTTGACTTTTTCCTTCTGATTTTTTGTTAGATTTCCACAGATAGATCTCAGGCTTAACAGTCAGCAGTAGATATCTTCAGAGTTCTGGCTTTCAGTGAAAAAGGATAAAAACAGAATCAACTGCCCATAAGTATTGAGGAAAATCTAGACTGAGTCATGCAATCCAAAGTTTGGTAGCAAATACATTTCTTTTTTATATAATCCTAAGAAAAAAATGTCAAGTATTTATAGATGCGCTAGAAATAGTGTACCATGAAAACAGGTTTGCTGATATAAACTTTAACATTTAACATTACTAATTTTATTAGAAACCTTTAAAATATACTGGAGTCTTATGAAGAAACTGGCAGATTTATAACTTCAGATGCATTTCGTATTTGGCACTTTTAACTCTTGAGTTGAAGATCTGACTGCAGAGGAAAAGTCATTTGTTTGGCATTATCTTCAGGAGTTAAGTTAGAGTTTGCTTGTTTGCTCGCTCATTAACTCTCTCAATCTGTCAACATTCAGTAGTGAACATACAGGTTTCATGCAGGATTTATTGTAACTAGTTGCCATTGGCATTGCTTACGAGTGTGGGCTAAGGAGGCAGATGGATGAATGTGGTTCTGTCTCTACTGCTTAACATTTGTGTGACCTTATGTATGGTACTGATGTCTCTAAGAATCTTTTTCTTCACCTCTAAAATGGGGAGAATAACAGTACCCCCCTTTTATAGTTGTAAAAATGAAATGACGCCACTTGTATTAAAAAAGCCAGAGTCTGAATTTTGTTGATGTCACTTAATCTCTTTGTGCATATTTCAATTTTTCATCATTAAATGGATCAATACACCTGTCTTATCTACCTCGTTGCAAAGCCAGAAAGCACAAAACATTAATTCACTTCGTAAACCCTGCGACAGTAGAGTGAGAGGGCCTATTACTGCATGTCCGTAGTCTGGATCTCTGATATCAGAGAGACCTGGAATGGAGAAGGTGATCAATCAAGATTTGTTGAGTAACATAGTCACTCATTAACGAATATAATCGATTTTCTCAGAAGCTTGTTGCCAGGATTAAATAAAAATGCATTTAAAGAGTTAGCACAGTGTGGACATTTGATAAAATATTCAGTATATGAGAGTCGTTGCTATATAATGGCTATTATGCAGTATAAATGTAAAGGTGATGATAACGTAGGCAAGAATTATTTTCATCTTAAAAAGGCCCCCAATATGCAAAAACATATGGAAAGCAGTTTTAGAATTGAAGAGCACGTTGTACCCCTTTAGCATTATCACATCCTGCCTTATATGTTTCTTGTTTTCATGTGCCACTCCCCTTGCCTCCCCAAGCCTCAGGTTTTAAGCTTCCCAAAGCTTTAATGCATCTATTCTCAATGCTTAGAGGGCTCAGGGTCACTGTCTGCAGCCTCCATGTTCTTTCCCAGGAAGCTTGGTTAAGTTTCAGTTCTTCTCTCCAAATGAGACCCAGTCTTTAGTAAGCGCTGAAGTGCTCAACTTTTCTTTAGAAGGTCAGTCATAAACAGTCCCACTCAGGTCAAAATTCTCCCTGTACCTTGGGTTTGTCTGGCATGGCAAGCATTTGTTCTAATGAGTGTCTTCTCCGGTACCTTAATGGCAGAGTAAAGGTAAGCTCCCCATTAGAACAGAGGCTATACAAAGACAAGAGGAGGTGTCTTAGCTGAAATACTCACTGTTGATGGCAGGAAGGAAGAAAGGTGGGTAGGTCAAGCAAACCTGGAATTCTGAGTGTATTTAATTCTTTGTTTTTTTGTGTCATCTATACAGTCACTATTCAAAAGCTTTCCTATATCCATATATTTCTAATACTATTCTTACATTTCTCACTTCCAGAAAAAGAGAATAGATTGAAAACTTAAGTTCTAGACTACAAGAGCTTTGCCCTCAGAATCAGAGGGGCACATGGACTCTTCCATTATTAATGCCATCTGGTGCCAGATTAGCTTGCCTTGGTAACATAATCCATTGATCTCACATTCCCTGATACCTGGATTTAAGAAGGAGAGAGACCTGAGGTAAGCATGCATCATGTTATGTAACTAGGTGATGAAGGGGACCCTTGCATTAGGGGATGCCTTCAGGCTGTCAGAGTTTATCGATTCCAAGTCATTTAAGTTGCTAAACATGTAAGTTCCTCCTTGTCAGGCTGACAAAACTCAATCCTTCAGGAATTCACAGTGTAAGGGGAGGGGTATATGAACAACATCTATTTTAAGGTCCAGAGAAGAACGATGAAGAGAATCACGTCCTTTAAAGAGTAGGTCAGTCGTGATCCTCAAAGACAAGCTGGGTAAAGAAGGAGAGGACAAGCTTAGGACTGATGTTTAGATTTCCTTAGTAAATCTGTGGGATGAGAGGAGAATTATCAGCAAAGATTCAGAGAAATAATAGAATATTTGAAGAAAGACAGTGTCATATAAGTTATAAATGTTTGAAGAAGGGTGTGGTAAAAAATAGTATGTGAAACAGATGGCAATTGGGTTTGGATTAAAAAGAGTGGCTTTAACGCTGAAAAGGAAGCATTCTTGTGGAAGGTGGTAATGAAAGTTTTAGATGCAGGGGTTAAAAGGGGTGAGAAAGTAGACGCAGCGAAGATCTCAGCTGAAAAGGCTTAACCAAGGGAAAGAGTGAAATAGAAGAGGGAAGAAGGCAAAAGGCTCAAGTGAAGATTTTTTAAAAGTGTGCAGTCATTTTGAGCTTAATGATCATTTACCCTAAGTATTAAACCAAGGATTTTAACCTCCTGCAATTACTTAACTATGTTTGCTGGGTTTATTTACCAACACACTGTTAATTATAGTTCTTACTGGGAAACGCGGTTGTTAATATATAGTTAATGCGCAGCCTGTTAGAGAGTGGGAGCCCCCTGGCCCGTGCCTCGGGATCCAACCGTCAAACAAGTCAACCACTGTTGCCAATGGTTAACTTCTTAGAAACTGCTACTTGTCTTAGAGCAGCAGAGGGCCTCCCTGGATCTTCAGTGAGTAAACAATAAACAGAACAAGTTACTAAATATAAGAACCAGGACAATGTATAAGAACACTTGCGTCCTATCATGCAGAATGAGACTTTTGGAAGGAGGATTTAGACCCACTGAAAGGTTGACGTGAACTCACCACTAGGTCACACCATTTCTAATAGCTAATATTGTCATTTTTAAAGGAAAAGACTGACACAGACCAGAGCTGATGTGGTCAGAAAGCAACTTTAGAACGCTGAGTGGTGGCATTATCTACTGTTTATCCAATAAGAGGTGAAATACTCTTCTGAAATAGAATTCCATGCTGTGCTGGATTTTTATGACTCAGAAATATGGCTTTTACCATTCCAAGAGCACCTCTTATTTTTGAGGCAATGGCAATAAAAGGCAAGGACTCTATGATTCTTCAGGCTGAGGATATTTTGTTGCGATATAGTTTCTGGGGATGATTTGAGTATTTCCTTCCTTAAGTGTTGCTTAAAAAAACCCCACTATTCCAACAATCTAGGCTTTTTCAGGTACTTAGGGAGCTCTAAGGCATACTAGAGGGTCCTCAACGTCTTTCAGTACCCATCAATCTAATGTAAATCAGGCATTTCCTCTCTGGCATGCTGCACATCTCAGTAAGACAACACTGGGTTATTTTGTTTGTTTGTTCGTATTGTTTTTTTGCCTGAGATTTCATTGTTGATCTCTGTTAATCAGAGCTCTGGTGGTTTCACTTGCTGTTAGTTTGTTTTAAGACATGAAATTTTTAAGGAGTTAACTAAAACAGTGAAAAATTGGAAGCTACTGTCAGAGTTTCTCTGCTAATGTCTTCGCTTCCTATCTCTGCTGGATATCAGTGATTTTTCCTAATTCAAACACTTTTATTAAAATGCTAGTCAATTTACTTCACAAACCAAATAACCTTATGTATGGAATTGTCTACATTGCCTGAGGAGTGTATTTTGTAGTCACATAGTGGGGCTGGAGGAGCCAGCCATTTCCACGGCATGTTGGGAAGCAGCCCCTCCCAGACTGACCTGCAGCCCAGCTGTGTGAAGTCCTGCTGAAGCTGCGAGGGGAAGGTCTGTTTCCTTAGGAGATGCACTTCGGACAGTGTGAATGATTGGGGTTTTATTTACTGCCGAGGAACAAACACATGCTGTATTCTTATTACTGCCCTGGGACCTGGATGCATCGTTTTCCATGACTGCTGTTCCCAGTCGGATTGCTACTCGGGCAATCTGGCAGAGAGAGAAAATGTTATTTCGTGGCAAATTCCCTTTTTAATTATCAGGGATTTGGAATTCCAATCCAAAAGTTCAAGTTATGCAAATAAATTTTAAAAATGCACAGTGCAAATAAAATCCCCCCAAATCAGTACCTAGTTTTATTTTTCAAAGAGTTTTCAAAATCCAAATCACTTCAAGGTCATTTCTGTGATGCAGCAATGATAATCTTTTGTCATATCATGGAAAAATGTGTAGGCTTGATTTTTTTTCTTTTTTGTTCTAAGGTTATTAAGATGAAAATGTTAATCTGTTTTTGCATTCTAATTATCATTGAAACCAGAGAAATTTGGGGACATGAATGCCCAGTAGCTCTTTTACCCATGGGTATTCAAGTGTTTCACATCTTGCTAATTATCAGAGATAAAAATGTATACCACATTTGTTGAAAAGACAATGTACTACATCTCTTTAAAAATACACTTCATTGAAGACAAGTAGTGGTTCTATAGCATCTTACTATGCTGATGGACAGTGACTGTAATGGGGTTTGTGGTGGAGACTTGATAATTGGCGGAATCTATGTTCATGTAAGTGTATATTAATGATACCAAAAAAAAGCCAAAAAAATATATTTTTTATAGGGAATATATTCTACCTTTTCTATCATAGTTCTAAATAAATCTTTTTAGAATAGACCCATTTTACTGAAGGAAATTAGTGTGACAGATAAGGGATAGGACAAAATGCTGCTTAGGTAGTCAGTTTTAAATCCTAACCTGTTCTGTTCTGTTTTATTTAACAATCCTGATCTATGACAATGTGAAATAAAGCAAAGGAGCTTTCTTATGTGTGACTTACTCATAACAACATAAATCGATGTGTCATAAAGTTAACCTAAAACTTATTATTTTCTAACCTTTCAAAATAAGAACGTTTGAGTAAATAAAAATGCATGACAATTCTCAGAATGTGAATACAAAATTCCTCTTCTGAATATAAAAATACAGAAAGATCACTTCAGATTTAGAAACAATGTTTCCACAGAATAAGGTAGCTGATAAGAGAATAAAGCTTGGAAAAGTAGTAAGCAAGCATAAATAATACATAAATTCCCCCTAGTATGACCTCGAAACTGCAGTAGGAATCACTAACAGCTTAATGTGACTTTACAATAAAACTTTCTAACTAAATTATTTAAAATTCAGTGCTAGAACAACTTGTTAAAAAAGAAAGTCAGCTGCGAACTAAGAAGGCGGAGCCTATTAACCTTGAGCAAAGGCAGTCGATTCCCTGGGGCTTCAGTTTCCTAATTTGTAACATGGATATGGGAAGGTGTCTGGATCTAAAAGATCCTTTTGAAAGGACTCCCTTCCGAAACTTCTGAGCAAGATTATTTAAAATCTATTTTCTGACAAAACAAACAAACACTTCATTAACCCTTTGAGATCTCGCATGCTTTTTGCTATATGGAATGGCAGAAAGTTGAAGTGGAAATGATCTAATCATGAAAGTTATGTATTACTTATAATAGCTTTAGGTCAAACTTTCTTTATGCAGTTAAAATACAGAAGTATTCCCAGTAAGCTTTGAGTTTTAAAATACTAATTAGGATCTTTTTCACTTTTGTTCCGTTAGTGCCTGTTTCCCTTTATTAAGAAAAAAAAAAGCTTGAAAGAATTTTCCCAGACACTTGCTGACTTCTGAAGCTTAACATCTCTCCAGGTGCATATCAGCAGAAATCAAATATTTTTGGATAAATGAAAACCTTAAAAATCATCATCATGAGATCTTTAGTTTGGGGTTAAAAAACTTGTGTTCCATCTTTGGATTTAATTTATAAGTGGTGTGAGCTTAGTTATATCATATAACTGCTCAGAGCCTCAGTTTCCCCATATCTAAAATGATGGGATTGGACTAAATAGTGTCCAGGATTCTTTCAGTTATGCCTCTATGTGATTTTATTTTTCTGTAGTTAACAGTTGTTCAATGGAAGAAGGCTGGACTATTTTAAGTTGAATGATGATTTGTCTGTTGGGTCTGTGAGAAATGGTTAAGAATGTGCCGCCAGAAACAGACTGCTTGGGTTTGAATCCTGCCTTTGTCACTTAATAGATATTTAATTGGGGGAAAGTTACTTAATCTCTCCATTTTTTAGTTTCTGTACTTAACAAAACCAGGATAATAATAAGATTTACCTCACAGGGTTGTTAGAAGATTAAATGAGTATTACTATTTGTTATTATTAGATGTATATCAGATTTCAATACAGGATCCAGGCAGCACCCAGGTATACCAGGCAGAAAGGAGTTTGGTAGAGAGTAGGTGCTCATGAAACAGGGCAGGGTCGGAGGAGTGAGGGTCAGGACTAGAGAACTGGCTTAAGACATACAGCCCAGCTGCAGACCAGAGATCAGTAGGGTGCTGCCCTGCTGGCACACTGAGACCACCTCTCCACATGAAACGTTAAGTTTGGCCTGACTCCATGATCTCCCAGCAGAAGAAGCGGGAGGAGGAGGATCTCTGACTCAGGCGTTCAGAATTTCATATGAACATTCACATTGGTGGGATTTAATTTGCATCCAGAATCGTGGCTATGGAAGCGTCTGGGGAATGCAGGATTCACTTTCCAGGCCCTGCAGGTTAGAAACACCTATAGAAGGCAGAATGGATGCCCAGGGCTGATCGGCGATATCTAGCTCTGGCTGCCAAACGACTGCAGCCTCTTCCCCACGGCCCACAACTCAGATTTTTGAGAACTGACTCTTGCCCAGATATATTATCCATTAAATGACTTGCCCTAACTGAAATGGTAGAACCTCGGTGATCTGACCCTAGCCTGTGGGCTTGTCTGCTATTCTGTATGATTTATATTTTAGAGTTCATGCTCTCAAAGACTTAAAGGAATGAGCCCCATTCAGTCTAGCTTTGCACATCACACCAGATGACTTGAAAACCAGAAATACTGTTAGTGAGAATGTGGAGCTTTTGAGGATTTATATCAAACAAGAGGTCTATAAACCATTCTGGGTAGAAACAGAGGGAAAGAAATCATCATTAAAAAGGACATAAATAACATTCATATCTAGTGTTTATGGTAAATTAAATGCTTTTGATCTTTCCAAATGAGCAAAGACTGATTAGTGAAGAAATGACTGCCAACATTTGAAAACTGATCACATTGCTGGGTTGTAGTACATTTTTTCATACAAAACAAATACTTTATTTGGATTTTTCCAATATTCTAACATAATTCTGCTTCCTAGAATTCCAGAAGATTTGGTAATATTCTACTTATGAAATAAATTGGACATGGGTTCTTAGAAGTATTTTTAGATGTTTTCATTACTTCATTTGTTGAGCACATACTATGTGTTTGATACTATTTTGTGAGGTGATAATGCATTTAGTGAAAAAAAATTCAGTGTCCTACTAATGATAGCCCTGTTCTATGGGGAAGACAGGCAATATGCATGTAAGCAAATGAAAAAACAGCATATTTTAAGGGATTCAAAACTACAAAGAAGATAAAAAGATAAAATTGGGATGAAAAGTAAGAGTTTACTTTACCTAGATGGGTGCTGGAAGTGACATTTGAGCTAAGATCAGAGTGATAGGGACATGTGGGAATGATTGATACAAGCAGAGGAAAAAGAAAATACAGAGGCCAGAGATGGGGATGACCATGTTGTGTTCGAAGGTAAGAAAGAAATTCACTGTGGACAGAGGGTGGTGAACAGAGTGGGGAGTAATACAGGTGAAGTTAGTGAATTAGGTTCAGATCATTAGGACCTTGTGAGCAAGGCAATACATTGGGATTTGACTTTCGTTGCTTGGGAAGCTGGATTAGGTTGTTATTAGTAAGGGAATGATGTGATGAATTTTGTTTTACAAAGATCTGGTCACTTGGAAAGTGAGTGTGGAAACGAGGGCTCACCGGGAGTTTGTTAGTTTAAGTGAGAAATGGTGATGTGTTGAATTAAAATTGTAGCAGGGAAAGTGGTGAAAATTGGTCAGAGTTTAGAATTAGTTTTGGTGGAACTGACATATGTACAATGGAGAGGTTTGGGAGCGTGAGAAGGAAAAGGAATTAGGATGACTCCAAGGTTTTAACCTGAGGTACAAGGTAGATAATGAGATGGGGAAGACCGGGGAAAGAGTGACCAGGAAAAGGGCAGAAAACCAAGAATTCTCTCTCAGACACATTAAGTTTGAAATGTGTATCAGACAATCAAGGGGGTGATGTGGAGCAGCTGGATACTTGAGTCAAGCTGGGGAGAGATGTTGAGGCTGAGTATTCGGACCTGGAGGCCATCATAATAGGGATGGTGTTTGAAACTATGAGATGGGGTAAGATTACCTAGGGAGACTAGAAGGAATTCAGGGCCAAGAGGGGAATATTGAATAACTGAATCAATCTGGCATAAGAGGAGTCAGCAAAGGGGACTGGGAATAGAAACCAATGGGCTAGAAGGAAATTTGGGGAAATTCGATGGTACAGATGCATAGCAAATACAGGGATAATAGAATAAACCAGTTGCATCAAATGCTGCAGGTTACCTAAAAGGAGGAAGACAGGTGACCCCTGGAGTTGGCAAAAGGAAGGCCATCAGTTATCTTAAAAAATAATGGCTTTCAACAATGGTGGGGGAAAAATTCAGTTGGTTTAAGTTGTATAGAAAATAGAAAATTAGTATTTCTCTGTGTGACAAGGTGATATTTCTCTGTCCCTAAATGTGCAGAGAAATACAAGCAGAGGTCCTTAATGAGGTCAGAAAATTGGTCACTCCAGCTTTTGTCTCCAAAGTTATGTGTGCATGGTTTGAGGCTACCCCTCTGTAGCCTTCCCACATCTTGAATTAAAGATTTGAGCTTAAAATTACTGCCACAAAACTGTTGTTATTCAGAAGAGTAGTGACACAGCCTCATACTACTACCTTATGGTATATTCCAGCTGTTAATTAATAGAAAACCATACTATATTTAGCATAATTGAACACTATATTTGGGGTAAGCCCAGGCACTTAAGTAGGCAGTGAATGCCCTTGTTTGTAGGTGGCTGATAGAAAATCTGAACAGTTCACAAAAATGAAGTCCTTCCTTCAAATATCCAGCAATTCATTGAATTATGTTGGCATTCCTGGGCACTAATACACATAATGAGAGAATCTACTCCATTCAACATGACATCTGGACTGAGAACAAAAACAGAATGTGAGCAGATCTAGTAAAGGTTATGATAATGGTCACAGCCAGTCTGGCTGACAAGGCATGCATGTTCTTTTGACTGCCTGTGGGCGAGCAAGACAATCCTTAAAATCCAAATAAACACATTAACACAAGACAGGCAATGTTTGTGAGACAGTGCCAACTTGAAAATGTCCTGCGTGGACTCCTCTCAGGGGTTGTGAATTTAGGAAGGCATGTTTTGGGATATGTCACTAAATTCACTGAAATGTGGGGCTTTCTTTCCTCTTCCCTATGGAGAGAAGTTGGAAATGTTCAAGGGTTAGTAGCTCGTGCCAAGATGTGGATGTTGACGTCCTACTTGTTTCCTGACTCCCCCTCTGTGAGCATATGTTCAGCCTGGCTCCTCCGCCTTATCTGGAGGAGGCTTCCAGACTGGCTCTGGGCAGAGCGAGGCACTTGCGAAAGAGCACCTGATCCCACTGCATTTCCTATAGCCTGGCTTACTGCCCCAGTCACCAGTGGGAGGCTGGCAACTTGAGTTTTGGCTTCTTCATTAAGAGAGGAACCGCAGTTACTACCTATATGAGATTGTGCTTGTGGATTAGTAAAGAAGACATCTCAACTTGTTTTGCTAGTATTTGGGCAATGGAGAGATACCCTAAATATTTCTTGATCAAAATAATCACCAGGATGACATAATAATTATCTTCTGTCATCTGTATGTCATCACAGATGACACAATGCACATGAAAACAGCTTGTCAACTATAAGGTACACTCTACAGAATTAGTTGTTATTGTGTTAAATTCATATTACCTCAGTGGATAAGAATATTTACTGTAGAATAGGGCTTAAAAACTCAAATGTTTCAAGTCCAGGAAGGCAACATGAATGTTTAGATCAGGATGTGACAGGAGTAGTGGATCTTGTAGAAAACTAGGGATTGCACATCCATCCATAAACACTGTTGGGGGGGAGGAATGATGTAATAAAGCCCTTCCCCCCCAAAAAGACCTTCGTAGGATGGATAGAGCCTGCTAGCTGCCAGCTAGTGACACACTATCATAAAACAATAGAATTTTTCAGATGGGATGGACCTTTGAGATTATTTTGTTAATTCTTCATTTCACCAATACGAAAATGGATATCAAGTTTCTTGACCTTTCCTAAAGTCACACAGGTACTAAGAGGCAGAGCTGAGAGTAGAGCTCAAAAACTAGGTATCTTTTAAGCTGTGTCAGTCATGTAGGCTGATGAAGCCAAAGACTGGAGGGCTTAAACAGGTACCATTAGTATTTAAATCCTAGTAGAATAGTGTGGTCCTATGGTATGTGCTTTTCTCTTTCCCAGAAGATAATTATCATTCATTACAACACCTGTTTTTAAGCCTTGACCATAAAACTTTGAACTAAACAATTTCTTCTTTTAAATAATGTCACAGAAGAATATATTCAAAATCAGTAGAGTATGCAGGAAATTGGGAAAATTTGCACATGCAGGGAGGGGAGTGAGTATAACTAGACAGTAGAGCTATTTATAAATAAAAAGTCAGTGTCAAACAGTAAAGAAATATACTGAATGAATTATTTGTAGCCATACAACATAGACCTCCTACACTGCAAGGAAAATATGACCAATTTTCAGAGGATGTGACTTAAGTAAAAATGTTGTTTTTAAAAAAACGAGAACTTTAATGTTGCTGCTTGATGTGTCAATCAGTGAAACCACTCTGAAATATAGTTTTGCATTTCTTGAAAATATTAAACAAGTGCCCTGCCTAAGATGCACCTCTACAGCTTGGTGAGACTGCTGCATGTGTCAGGAGACTCTCTTAGCAGTAAGGATGAAGTGCAAAAGCAAGCTGCAGAAAAAAATAGATACAGAATTTCATTTTCATAAAATTCAAAAAACAATCCAAACTGACCAAAACGCTGATTTAAAAAATGCATGTGAATTTAAACTATGAAGAAAAGCAAGACAATAATGTAAAAATGACAGTATCGACATCTGGAGGGAGGAGAGAGGTAGATGCACTTGGGCCCAGGAGCACAGAGGGCTTACAGTTGTTGATGGTATTCTGTTAATATTGTGGTGGGTTCATCAGTGCTTTTATTATTAAAAAATAATCTTTATGTAAATTTCAGGAATAAAACCAAGCATAAAACTAAACATAATTGATAAAGAATATTTGAGTAATTGATTTTTCCCTCATTCTTGAATGATAGCAGAGTATTTAATTCTACATTCTGAATTGCGTACATATGTATGTATCTGTATGTATTTAATTTTATTAAGCAATTTTTATTGTGGCAAATATAAAATAGTTTACCAACTTAACCATTTGTAACTGTATATTTTAGTAAAGTATGTTTTCACTGTTGTGCAGTCCCCAGAATTTTTTACCTTGAAAAACTGAAACTTTATATCTATTAAACAACTCCCTATTTCCCCCCTTCCCAGCCCCTGGCAACCACCATTCTATTTTCATCTCTCTGAATTTGACTACTTTATGTACCTCATATAAGTGGAATCATACAGTATTGTCTTTTTGTGACTGGTTTATTTCACTTGAATAATTGCTTCAAGGTTTGTCCATGTTGTAGCATTTGTCAGAATTTCCTTCACTTTTAAGGCTGAATAATATGTCCTTGTATGTACATACCACATTTTTGTTCATCCATTCACCTGTTGATGGCCCCTTGGGTTTCTTCCACCTCTTGGCTATTGTGAATAGTGCTGTTGTGAATACAGGTGTGCAAGTACCTCTGAGATCCCGCCTTCAATTCTTTTGGATGTATACTTAGAAGTGGAATTGCTGGATCTTATGGTGATTCTGTTTTTAATTTTTGAGGAGCTACCCAACTGTATCACACAGCAGCTGCACGATTTTACATTCCCACCAACAGTGCACAAGGATTCCAATTTCTGTACATCTTTGCCAACAATTATTTTCTGATTTTGTTTTTGATTGTAGCCATCCTGATGGATGTGACGTGATATCTCATTGTGATTTTGATCTGCATTTCCCTGGTGATCAGTCACGTTGAGTATCTTCGTGTTTGTTGGCTCTTTCTGTATCATCTTTACAGAAGTGTCTATTTAAGTCATTTGCCTGATTTTTAATTGAGTTATTTGTGGGGTTTTTTTGTTGTTGTTGGGTTATATTCTAAATTCCGCATATTAACTGCTTATCTGATATATGACTTGCAAACATTTTTTCCCATTCCATGAGTTGCCTTTTTGTTCTGTTGATTGTGTCCTTTGATGCACAGAGTTTTTAGTTTTGAGGTAGTTCCACTTGTTTGTTTTTAGTTTTGTGGCTTATGCTTTTGGCATCACATCACAGAAATCCTTGCCAAACCCAATGTCATGAAGCTTTCCCCTAAGTTTTCTTAAGAGTTTTATAGTTTTTGGTCTTATGTTTAGGCCTTTGATCCAATTTGAATTAGTCTTTGTATATAGTTCAAGGTAAGGGTACAACTTCAATCTTTTACATATTATTATCCAGTTTTCCCAACACGATTTGTTGAAGAGATGCCCTTTTCCCATTGAATGGTCATGTCACCCTTGTTGAAAATCACTCCGAGATTAAGAATTATATTTTGTTGGTATGTCGAAGTTTCATTCAGCTGTTTTTGAGTTTCCATTTCAGTGCCTGAGAAGTCAGCTGTCAGTCTCATTGTTTTAGTTTTTCTCTGGTTGCTTTTAAAATCCTTTCACCCCTTCAGGTTCATCATGACAAATGAGGTGTGGATCGCTTCCTGCTACTTTGCTTGAGATTTTTTGGGATACCTAAGTCTGAGGATGGGCATCTTTCATCAGCTCCCCCAGCAAAATTCTTTTTAGTTAGTACTTCTTTTCCATTCTTTCTAGAATCTTCTTCTGGAAATGTGAATAGACATGTATTACATCTTCTCAGTCTGAACTTGATGTTTCCTAAATTTCAGACCTCAAATTATCCATTTTTGCCTCTTTGTGTTACATTCCAAGTTCAGTCTTCAGCTCTATCTTCTAGGTCATTAACTTTCTCTTCTGCTATGTCAAATAAGTTATTTTAATCCATCCACTGAATTTCTAATATTATTATATTTTTCATTTCTACTTATAGCTCGTCAGATTCATACTTTTGATAGTTTCTTATTCTTTTGTCAGATTCTTTTACTACCTTTTTTCTTCAAAATTATTATTTATATTTTATAGTTTGCATATGATAATTTTAACACCTGCAGCTTTTGTGGGTCTGATTTGTTGTCAGTTGTATGAGTTTCATTCCCACAAATTGTTCTGTTCTGATTTTGCATTTTGCTTGTGAGCTTATGATGGCTGAGTGTTTTATCTGTGAGCATTCTCTGAGGTCTGGGGTTGAGGTAATTTCTCCAGAGAGGTTGTGTGTCTACCTCTGCCGGGCATCTAGGGGCACTTTAATTTGGATTAGATTAATTTAGTTCTCCATTGGAGGTTTTCCAGGCCATAAAAGTGATAGAAATTCTGATCCTGCGTCTGCTGTGAAGTTAACCTTATTGTTAGGAACTCCTAGGTGAGACTTTTTGTTTCTCTCCACACATTGTCCTCCTTTGTGGGTGCTTTTATTTGTATAATTCACTCTTCTATTGAAGCGTCAGCCTTTTTTGGGTACCAGCCTTTTGGAGGATTGTGATCTGACATCTTATCTTTTGGATGCCTTTAGCTTTGTCTTTTAATTTCACATCCATCAAGTTCAAAGCCAGTGACCTGCCCACCCATTTTTGGAGAGCATTAGTTTCAGCACTTTGTTCCCCACTCTGGATTTATTCTTGTCATTTTTGGCACCTGAACGTTTTCCCATTCTTTTCCCAGATCAGATGAATTTAAAGAGATATTTTAAAATCTAGCATATTAAGACTACTTAGTTGGAGGGCAGCTAGCCTGCTATAATGCTGGATATAGAATTTCTACTTGGCTTATATATTTGAAACTTATTCAAGTTTAAGTTTCTATGTATTAAAATTAGAATCATTTATAATTTAATGTGAGATATCATGTTTCTTCAAATAGAATAGATTATATCCCTTTTCGGATTGCATGGGTAGTGTAAAAATTCACTTTTATGGAATGTTTTGTTATATTCATATTAGCTACTTTAATAGATGAACCCTAAAAATCTGTTTAAACAAAAGGGGACAGTTATTTCTTGCTCATATGAATTCCCTTGACAGTGGAAAGAGGGTGGTAATTCTCTTGTATGTAGTATTCAGGGACAGAGGCTGATGGAGTCATTGCCAGCTTTAATACACAACCTTCAGATGGCAGGGGGGGGAACTGCATTAGAAGATGTTTTGGGCCAGGTGTGGAGGCTGTGTATATCACCCCTGCCCTACCCCATCGCCTGGGGCTCAGTTACAGGGCCTGTCCCCGAGGGGCTGGAAATGTAGTCCTTGGCGCATGGGAACTTGGGATGGGAGTCTGGATCTTTGGTAGACAGTCTATCCCTGCTATATTCCTTGTCTCTGGCCACCAAGGATCCATACACGCCCCTCTTCACATACACTGAACACACTAACCCCCTTCCCAGAGGAGAAAACCTGAAATCTGCTCCAGTGACGCATCCAGCTCGCAGTCAGGGATCTCTCTGTGGTCAGTCCTTTCCATCAGGCCCACAAATGGCCTCCTATGGTCTGCAGCAGGTGCAATAAGAGGTAAGAGTGTTTCTGGGAGTTCCTTAGATGTGGGTGTGCCTTACATGAGCCTCATGAATTAGTCTGTCAGTTATACTGTATCTTCTCTGACCCCACCTATTTTTCTTAGTTCTCTGTAACCTCCCTCTTCTCTCTTCACTTTCCAAAAAAAAAAATCCTTGCTGTTTTACCCTAGTCACTTTTTCTGTCAGCTCTTTTGATGCTAGGCATACTCAGCCGTTTCTTTGAAGTGGAGTAAATGCTGATTTCCTCTGTGTCATGGGGTCCCTCAGCAGGGGTTTTGCATCCCTGAAATGTTTTCATTTAGTAAGGCAACATTCTGCTTCAAATCGTTTTTATTTGCCTGGACGCACACCTCCTGTGAGTGTAGTTGAGTCAGGACAGGTTCTCAGTTCCAGCTCCCATTCTGCATGGAAACACCAATCTCGTTTGCCTCTGGCCACATAGCCAAATGCGGCTTCTGATTCCATTTTCTTGAAATCCTGCCTAAGTGGCTCGTCTCTCTCCGAGCTCCTAAGCCCTGCCCCAGTACTTCACATATATCTGAAACCCCATCATGGACGTGGTAAGATCTTGCCTCTACAGGGTGCCCCACTTCCTACTCCTGTAAAGCAGTGTGTAAAAAACAACTAAAACTCAGTTCCTTTGGGAAGAGGTATTACCTAGTTCCATGGGCTAGAATACCTGAGTCTCAGCTCTTGCCCACATAGGATAACCTAACACTTACTTAGTGCTCTTTTGTGTTTTATGTTGTGAGGATGAGGTATTTATTGGAATTATTTCTATTAACTGAAAATGTCCCACATAATTATTTTTGTAGCCCTGAGAAATAAGGAAAATAAGAATGGTGTTTGGAAAGAAAATCCTATATCAAATCATCAGTTATTTTTTTCCACTACATAGACATGTCATTTTTCCATAATGTAGCTAACAACAGGCATGCAGCATGTGGAGCAGATAGACCAGCAGCTGGGATAATATGCCTGGAAGAATGGTTTTGAAGCAAAAGCAGAACTGTTTTAGATAAAATGAAAAATTGGTCCCCACATGGAAACAAACCTGAATTTAGATGTGGGGAAGGTGGGGTTCCTATGGCCAGGATCCTCACTGAACTTAAACCACCTGATGATGTAACTGGCCTCTTGCTAGGCTACCGCTTCCACACCTTTAGGCAATAAGCCATTATTGTGCTATATAGAGAGCTCGGCCCAGTGCTCTGGGCGGAGGCAGAGACGCTAGTGCTCGACCTACAGCCGGGAACAAGCCGAGTAATAAACCCTTTCACCCCAAAGAACGTTCTGCTGTCAATTTCTTTGGTCACATTGAATCCATAGTGAACTTTCCTGGGGCTGAAACCCATTGGAAGACATTAGGAATATGAAAACCAGATCATTTGGTATTCAAAGATTGTATCCTATTCTGTTTTCTGCAGCCTGTGCTTAAGATTCTTCTGGGTCAATTTATAAACTTCAGCCCTACTTGGGTTTGTAAGGTCAGAATCATGCTGAGAATTTTAGGAATGCCACCTGGAGCTTTTGTATTCTAGGACAGAAGGAAAAGAGCCTGTCTCCATGATTACTTTTATTTTTGGAACCACCTCTTTCCTGTCGTCTCTCCCCTCTCCCACCCATAGTACTATAAAGATGGCAGAAAGGCAAGATGTATAACTAAGTTTGCAGGAAAAAAAAAGGCTAATCTTTACTCAGCTGAAGGGAATTGCTAAGCAATCAGAAGTTAACTAATGAGCACAAATAGACCATCTATTCTTGAAGATGCAGTGAAGAAAAACACCTAAAATAAACTCTGGGGGAGGAGAAGAGAAGAAATAAGAGATTCACACTTCCCCATACTCTTCATTTCCAAAATATTGACAGAAAAGTGAGGGGTTATTTGAAAAATTAAGAAGTTAAGCTTGAATAAGTTAATTATTTTGATGAAGGGAGGCTGTTGATTAAATAAAAATATGGCAAAATATAGAAGATTTCCAGGAAGACAAGTGGGAAAATGTGTTTTACATAAATGTCCTAATCATCTGAAACTTAAAACTGTTTGAGGTGCCATTTTAAAAGTTATCAGGAAAAAAAGCTGTTGTTAAAGATGAAGATTCTAAAACATTAAGCCAAAAAAAGAAAAAAAAAACCAAACTTGTTCATCTGACAATTGGTGTCAAGCTTGATTTATCTTCTTCCAAAACTATTTAACAATTCAATAGATAAACTTAAAGTCAAATCTTGAAACTTTTGAAACTATTTGGGAAGATGTATTATTGCACTGATAGTAACCATTTATCTAAATATTTTCTTAAAATCGTTACCTCTTCCGTCGGCTGTCCAAATCACTTAGTGGGATGAATGCCTGCTCGCTGCGCAGCTCCTACGCTTTCTTTCATTCTGAAGAACTGGGATGACGATGGGAGAGGTGAAGAGAAAGCAGCAGGGCAGGCTGGACCCGCGCGCCTGAGTGATAGGGGAGAGGGAAGCAGAACCCGCCAGGGCCCGAGCTGCAGGGAGAGGTTGGAGGAGACAGAACAGCCTTAGGATATGAGGAAAGGGGAATTTCAGCAGTGTGACTGTGAGTTTAAAATTGGCTTGTCTTTGAAGTACGTTGAGGTGCATACGTAAGGACTGGAATTCACCTCCCCTATACATTTAGCTATTCCTTCAGTGCAGCGGAGTGGCCACGGTGCCACACGGAAGCCTTTCTATGTTTTAGGTTGTTGTTAAGCAGCAGTCCCCATGAGGGACTCTCATAATGGTGATCGTGATAGCAATACCATAACTTATGGACAAAGTCATCACTGAATTACCTAAATACATTGAATGTCCAATGATAATTTGAAAATACTTGGTTGTTTTCTCATTGTCCTCTCCAGAAACATAAATAAGGTTAAATGAATTGGCTCTTATAGTTACTTGTTAGACAGTGAGTAAAGGGTAAGAGATAATTGTTTTTACACATTTCTTAGTATCTTACTAGGACACTTCTATAATAAATTATATCACTTATTTGAGTATCTGTTAAGAGGCAAGAAAGGAGTAAAGTTGGGAATATGACTATTACAATTCCATTAAAGTATTTTTCTGGTTTCTTAAGGCCTCTGGGCTCTATATTTCTTAGGCACTGAAAATTTTGCTACTTGAGCAATTCTTTGGGAATGTCTGGGCATCGATCCAGACACCTGCAGGGCTGCCTCATGCAAAACAGAGAAATACAGGTGATTTATCTTTGGTACTTTCCTGTTAGGTGTCCCTGGTTTCTTTCTGTGCCTCAACCATCAAGGATTATCTTGCCATTTGAAAACTGTCTTTAGTGCCATTACGGGTGAGTGAATGTGACCCTGCAGGAAAAGTTTTTGGATAGCAGACCCTATAAGACTCAAAAGCTTTTACTAAGAAACATCATTCATTCTTTCATCTATTCATTCATTCAATTCCTGTATAGTGAGGTGGCAGTAATAATGAGTTCACACTTTCTGAGCACTCAGCACATCCCGGGAACTGTTCTAGGTATTTCACATGTATCGTAAGTTCATTTCACCTTCACAACTCTGTGAGACAGGAGCTGTTATTCAGTGACTGACCCAGGACTGGACAGGCAGCTTGGCTCCAGGGCTGCTGACTTCTCTGCACTAATTTCTCATATCAGGCAGTGTGATAGTTACCGAGGAAGCCACACTGAGCAAGACACCGTCCTCCACAGGCAAAGCTGAACTCACTTTCATCAGTCCCTATCTTACATTTGACACACTATTTCAAAGCCATTTTTTTGGCTGGGGGGCAGGAGTCAGGTAGTGATTAGGTAGATCTCTAGTGATAGCCTAATGGTGGAGGTGCGGAAGCTTGCTTTGGAGGGTGCTTTATGCAGAAATTAAAGTACCTCATATAATCCTTGCTTTATTTTCTGCATTTCCAAGTTTTCTAAAAATAGTGTTAGTGACATATGTATCAGATGATAAGTTCAGTGTTCAGAATTGTTTCAATAAAATATCTAGTTTTGATTCTCAGTAATACTTTTGAAATCACTATTTCTCAGGTGCTTATAAAAAATAATTATTATAATTGGTGCAATCAGATCAATATCCACGAGATAAAGTTTCAAATGCATTAAAGTTATTCCAATGTTAAGCCTTTCTACATTAGGCATTTGTTTTCCAGAAGAAAACAGGCAAATATATTTGACTTTTGTGGAACCTATTTGACTTCACATTCTTCCCTAAGAAAGACATCGGCATGATGCACTGTGTCGACAGCAATGTTTGTCGGCCTTGGCTAGGTATTTTAGTCACCTGAAGAATTAAATAATTCTGTTTTCTGGGCTCATCCACAGTTTCTTATTTAATTGGTCTAGCATAGAGCCCTCACTTAAGAAATAATTACAAACACCGCAGGGAATATTGATATGTCAAAAGCTACTGGATTAGGGTATGAAATTACTTAATGTCCCTCTCTCCATGTCTCCTTTTGATGTCTTTCCACTCTTCAAACTGTACATTAGTTAATGAAAACCTATTTTTAAAAGTGAGTCAACAAATAAATCCCAAATAACAATGATTTATAAGTGATCAATAATTTAATACTTTGCTCATTTTTAATATTTAAGGCAGAGCTAAATGGCATCATTAAAATCAAAAACAAATTATAGCAGAGCTGTGTTAATTATGAAAACAGACAAAGCATTTGTCCTCCGCATTTGGCTTCCTTATTGTGAGGCAGGCATTTCTTTTCTTTTCTTTTCTTTTTCTTTTTCTTTTTCTTTTTTTTCAATTTTGCTGTTATTAATGTACAGTTACATGACCAATATTATGGTTAGTAGACTCCCCCTATTATCAAGTCCCCACCGCACACCACATTACAATCACTGTCCATCAGCATAGTAAGAAGCTATAGAATCACTACTCGTCTTCTCTGTGCTGTACTGCCTTCCCTGTATGCCCCACCCCCACCCCCGCTACATTATGTGTGCTAATCGTAAAACCCCTTTTTCCCCCTTATCACTCCCTTCCCACCCATCTTCACCAGTTCCTTTCCCTTTGGTAACTGTTAGTCCATTCTTGGGTTCTGTGAGTCTGCTGCTGTTTTATTCCTACAGTTTTTTCTTTGTTCTTATACTCCACAGATGAGTGAAATCATTTAATACTTGTCTTTCTCCACCTGGCTTATTTCACTGAGCATAATACCCTCCAGCTCCATCCATGTTGTTGCAAATGGTAGGATTTGTTTTCTTCTTATGGCTGAATAATATTCCATTGTGTATATGTACCACACCTTCTTTATCCATTCATCTACTGATGGACACTTAGGTTGCTTCCATTTCTTGGCTTTTGTAAACAGTGCTGCTATAAATATAGGGGTGCATATGTCTTTTTCAAATTGGGCTGCTGCATTCTTATGGTAAATTCCAAGGAGTGGAATTCCTGGATCAAATGGTATTTCTATTTTGAGTTTTTTGAGGAACCTCCATACTGCTTTCCACAATGGTTGAACTAATTTACATTCCCACCAGCAGTGTAGGAGGGGTCCCATTTCTCCACATCCTTGCCAGCATTTGTTGTTCTTTGCCTTTTGCATGGTGACCATCGTAACTGCTGTGAGTTGATATCCTCATTGTGGTTTTAATTTGCATTTCTCTGATGATTAGCGATGTGGAGCATCTTTTCATGTACCTGTTGGCCATATGAATTTCTTCTTTGGAGAAGTGTCTGTTCAGCTCCTCTGCCCATTTTTGATTGGCTTATTTGCTTTTTGTTTGTTGAGGTGTGTGAGGTCTTTATATAATTTGAATGTCAACCCCTTATCAGATATGTCATTTATGAATATATTCTCCCATACTCTAGGATGTCCTTTTGTTCTGTTGATGGTGTCCTTTGCTGTACAGAAGACCTTTATTTTGATATAGTCCCACTTGTTCATTCTTGCTTTTGTTTCCCTTGCCCAGGGAGATACGTTCATGAAGAAGTTGCTCATGTTTATGTCCAAGAGATTTTTGCTATGTTTTTTTCCTAAGATTTTTATGGTTTTATGGCTTACATTCAGGTCTTTGATCCAGTCTGAGTTTACTTTTGTGTATGGGGTTAGACAATAATCCAGTTTCATTCTCTTATATGTAGCTGTCCAGTTTTGCCAACCCCAGTTGTTGAAGAGGCTGTCATTTCCCCATTGTATATCCATGGCTCCTTTATAATATATTAACTGACCATATATGCTTGTGTTTATATCTGGGCTCTCTAGTTTGTTCCATTGGTCTATGGGTCTGTTCTTGTGCCAGTACCAAATTGTCATGATTACTGTGGCTTTGTAGTAGAGCTAGAAGTCAGGGAGCATAATTCCCCCTGTTTTATTCTTTCTTCTCTGGATTGCTTTGGCTATTCAGGGTCTTTTGTAGTTCCATATGAATTTTAGAACTATTTTCTCTAGTTCATTGAAGAATGCTGTTGGTATTTTGATAGGGATTGCATTGAATCATAGATTGCTTAGGCAGGAATGCCATTTTGACAATATTAATTCTTCCTATCCATGAGCAGGGGATGTGTTTCCATTTATTGGTATATTCTTTAATTTTTCTCCTGAGTGTCTTGTAGTTTTCAGAGTATAAGTCTTTCACTTACTTGGTTAGGTTTATTCCTAGGTATTTTATTCTTTTTGATGCAATTGTGAATGGAATTGTTTTCCTGATATCTCTTTCTGTAGTTCATCATTAGTGTATAGAAATGGAACAGATTTTGTGTAACAATTTTGTAGCCTGCAACTTTACTAAATTCAGATATTAGTTCTAGTGGTTTTGGACTAGATTATTTAGGGTTTTTATGTACAATATCAGGTCATCTGCAAACAGGGAGAGTTTGACTTCTTCCTTACCAGTCTGGATGCCTTTTATTTGTTTGTGTTGTCTAATTGCCATAGCTAGTACCTCTAGAACTATGTTGAATAAAAGTGGCAAGAGTGGGCATCCTTGTCTTGTTCCCGATCTTAAAGGAAAAGCTTTCAGCTTCTTGCTGTTAAGTATAATGTTGGCTGTGGGTTTGTCATATATGGCCTTTATTATGTTGAGGTACTTGCCCTCTATACCCATTTTCTTGAGAGTTTTTATCATGAATGGGTGTTGAATTTTGTCGAATGCTTTTTCAGCATCTATGGAGATGATCATGTGGTTTTTGTCTTTCTTTTTATTGATGTGGTGGATGATGTTGATGGATTTTCGAATGTTGACCCATCCTTGCATCCCTGGATGAATGCCACTTGATCATAATGGATGATCTTTTTGATGTATTTTTGATTTCAGTTTGCTAATATTTTGTTTAGTATTTTTGCATCTATGTTCATCAGAAATATTGGTCTATAATTTTCTTTTTTTGTGGTGTCTTTGCCTGGTTTTGGCGTTAGTGTGATGTTGGCCTCATAGAATGAATTTGGGAGTATTCCCTTCTCTTCTACTTGATGGATAACTTTAAGGAGGATGGGTCTTAAGTCTTCACTAAATGTTTGATAAAATTCTTCAGTGAAACCATCTCATCCAGGGGTTTTGTTCTTAGGTAGTTTTTTGATTACCAATTCAATTTCATTTGCTGGTAATTGTTCTATTCAGATTTTCTGTTTCTTCCTGGGTCAGCCTTGGAAGGTTGTGTTTTTCTAGAAAGTTGTCCATTTTTTCTAGGTTATCCAGTTTGTTAGCATATAATTTTTCATAGTATTCTCTCATAATCTTTGTATTTCTCTGGTGTCCATGGTGATTTTTCCTTTCTCATTTCTGATTCTGTTTATGTCTGTAGACTTTCGTTTTTCCTTGATAAGTCTGGCTAGGCGTTTATCTATTTTGTTTATTTTCCCGAAGAACCAGCTCCTGCTTTCATTGATTCTTTCTATTGTTTTATTCTTCTCAATTTTCTTTATTTCTGCTTTAATCTTTATTATGTCCCTCGTTCTACTGACTTTGGGGCCCATTTGTTCTTCCTTTTCTAGTTTCATTAATTGTGAGTTTAGTGTGGTCATTTGGGATTGTTCTTCTTTCCTGAGGTAGGCCTGTATTGCAATATGTTTCCCTCTTAGGACGACCTTTGCTGTGTCCCACACATTTTGTGGTGTTGAATTATTGTGGTCATTTGTCTCTATATATTGCTTGATCTCTGTTTTTATGTGGTCATTGATCCATTGATTATTCAGGAGCATGTTATTATGCCTCCATGTGTTTGTGGGCTTTTTCGTTTTCTTTGTGTAATTTATATCTAGTTTCATACCTTTGTGATCTGAGAACCTGGTTGGTACAATTTCAGTCTTTTTGAATTTACTGAGGCTCTTTTTGTGGCCTAGTATAAGATCTATTCTTGAAAATGTTCCATGTGCACTTGAGAAGAATGTGTATCCCGTTGCTTTTGGATGGAGTGTTCTGCAGATGTCCATTAGGTCCATCTGTTCTATTATGTTGTTCAGTGCCTCTGTGTCTTTATGTATTTTCTGTCTGGTTAATTTGTCCTTTGGAGTGAGTGGTGTGTTGAAGTCTCCCAAAATGAATGCATTGCATTCTATTTCCCCCTTTAATTCTGTTAGTATTTGTTTCACATATGTAGGTGATCCTGTGTTGGGTGTATAGATGTTTATAATAGTTATATCCTCCTGTTGGACTGATCCCTTTATCATTATGTAATGTCCTCTTTGTCTCTTGTGACTTTTTTTGTTTTGAATTCTATTTTGTCTGATGCAAGTACTGCAACTCCTGCTTTTTTCTCCCTATTAGTTACATGAAATGTATTTTTCTATCCCTTTACTTTCAGTCTGTGTATGTCTTTGGGTTTGATGTGAGTCTCTTGTAGGGAGCATATAGATGTGTCTTGTTTTTTTATCCATTCAGTGACTTTATGTCTTTTGATTGGTGCATTCAGACCATTTACATTCACGGTGATTATCGACAGGTATGTACTTATTGCCATTGTAGGCTTTAAAATTTTGATTGCCAAAGGTTCAAGGGTAATTCCCTTACTATCTAACAGTCTAATTTAACTCACTTCATATGTTATTATAAACATAACCTAAAGATTATTTCTTGTTTTTTTCCTTCTTTTTCTTCCTCCTCCAGTCTTGTATGTTATGAATCATATTCTGTACTCTTTGTCTATCCCTTGGGTGACATCTGTTTAGTCTTAGGAATACTTGCATCTATAGGAGTCCCTCCAAAATGCCCTGCAGAGGTGGTTTGTTGGAGCTAAATTCTCTTAGCATTTGCTTTCTGAATATTGTTTAATCCCTCCTTCAAATTTAAATGATAACCTTGCCAGGTAGAGTATTCTTGGTTTAAGGCCCTTCTGCTTCATTGCATTAAATATATCATGCCACTCCCTTCTGGCCTGTAAGGTTTCTGCTGAGAAGTCTGATGATAGCCTGATGGGTTTTCCTTTGTATGTGATCTTTTTTCTCTCTCTGGCTGCTTTTAATAGTCTGTCCTTATCCTTGATCTTTACTACTTTAATTATTATATGTCTTGATGTTGTCTTCCTTGGGTCCCTTCTGTTGGGTGATCTGTGAATCTCAAAGGCTTAAGAGACTATCTCCTTCCCCAGATTGGGGAAGATTTTAACAATTACCTCCTCAATGACACTTTCTATCCATTTTTCTCTCTCTTCTTCTTCTGGTATCCCTATTATGTGAATATTGTTCCATTTGGATTGGTCACACACTCTCTCAATATTCTTTCATTCTTAGAGATTCTTTTTTCTCTCAGTGTCTCAGCTTCTTTGTTTTCCTCTTCTGTAATTTCTATTCTATTTATCATCTCTTCTACTACATCTAATCTGCTTTTAAGTCCCTCCATTGTATGTTTCATTTTAGATATGGAATTTCTTAATGATTGAATCTCCGTCTTAAATTTGTTCCTGAGTTTTTGAATATTTTTCTGTACCTCCATAAGCATGTTTATGATTTTTATGTTGAACTCTCTTTCAGGAAGATTGGTGAGTTCAGTTTCATTTGGCAGTTTTTCTGGGATTTGTGAGATTTTGGTCTGTACTATGTTCTTTTGACATTTCATATTTCTGTGTGGTGCCCTCTATTGCACAGAAGCTCCAGTCTCTGGAGCTGCTCAGCCCCTAGAGTGAGGTTGGGGGTCATAGAGGAGCGGAGTTGGTACCTGGGGGAGTAAAGATCTGTTTCCTGACTCCCATCTGCCCTGCCTGTCTTCAGTATCACAGCCAGTGTGCCAAGCACACAGGTGTAAGCCTCTGTGCTTGGTGTCTCTAGCTGTTGTAGGGGGGGCTCCCTCTGGCTGGCCTGACACCAGAGAGGTGATTGCCAGTTTGCAAGCCACCACTCTCAGGCCAGGAGGAAGGCTCGGCAGGCTGCATATCACAGTGGGGGACCTCGGAGCTGAATAGCCAGCCAGGGGTATGGAGTGCCTGAAGCTCCCCAAAGTTCCCTATCTGCTGGGCAGAGTGTGCACAGACAACCTTGTCCCCCTATCCCTTCTCCCGTGCAACAACTCCGTGCAAACCCCACGCCTTCAGCAGCCCTCTTACTGCTAGGAAGCCTCTCAGACCGCCTGCCTTTCCCTGGTCTTGGAGCAGCTGGGTGTGGATCCCATCCTCCACAAATGGCCAGAATCTGTCTCTCAAGCACTCCACCTGTCCCAGATCCCCATCCTCCAGAGCACCACACAGTGTAGGTTTCTGCTCACAAAGCACATCTGCAGGGCTGTGTTAAGCAGTCCTCGGATTCCACCCCCTCCTGTGCTCCATTTCTCTTCCTCCCGCCAGTGAGCTGGGGTGGGGGAAGGGTTTGAGTCCTGCTGGATTACGGCTTTCTTATGTTACCCTATTTTGTGAGGTCTGCTCTGTTTGTGAGGTCTTTATGTAGTCTGGTCTAGCCATCTTTCCTGTTGCTGTTTTAGGGTTACTTGTATTAACTATATTTTCACACTATGTGTGGTTTTGGAGGGAGTTCTCTGTCTCACCTCTCACGCTGCCATCTTGAATCTGTCCTTGGCAGGCATTAATTTTTTTTCCTTACACTGTCTCAAATCCCTTTCCCCCTCATTCCATTTAACATTTTCTTGGTGTACAGAAGCTTGACCGTTATTGTGGCTTCTTCAAGGTCTTTCACATACTCTGCATTCTTTATCTGCAATAAGGTGAGGCATGAAGAGTGAGGAAGATTAAAAACAAACTTTAATGATATATACCCTCACTTTTGGATTTAATCTGTGCCTGAAGATACTATGACCTAAATTACAAAATATAGTTTCAGAAAAGGCAGTTGCTCAGGTTCCCACTTAGCATTTCAAATTGAATTCCATGGAATATGGAACAGGAGAAATTATTTACAATCTATTCAGTGACCAACCCTTCCTTTGGGCTGAAAAGAATATGCATTTGTATTCTTGTTGTATTCTACTGTGCTCCTTCATCTTTCACCAACTCTTAGGACAGGGAGAGAGTTGGAAGGGAGGAGATGCTTGCTAAGCATCCAGGTTCTGGGCGGAATGAATAATGTGAATAAAATGCATGTTTAGCCCAACAGTCCTCCTTAAGTGGTACATAAATAAATAGTATACAAGAATAGATTTTGTATGGTGCATTTTTATTCAAAAGTGTAGATACATTGATATATAATATCTAAAAACACAAATTTCTTTACTTTCTGTCAGGAAACCCTATTAGCATTTATGGAAAAGAAACTGGGTGTGAAATGATTATTATGTAGAGGCCAAGAATATGCCTTGAAGCTATAACAGTTTTCATCATTATGAAGAACTGTTAAAAATAAAGCAGTTTCGGTGATTAGTCATATCATGACCTTTTCCATCTGAGTGACCAAGTCAAGCTATCTCTATAAACACAGAAAAAGTAGAAAATTAGTAACTTGCTCTGAGAAACTATCAGGATCCTTGAAAAATGTTCAGCCTCATTTTTTATACGGTCTTCAGAATGGAAACTGATACCATGAAGGTATTACATTTACCTTTCCTTTTTAATGTTTAATAATGAAAGTATTGATCTCTTTCATAATATCCTTTACTACTATTGTATTTCACAATTGGTGTCACTGGAATATCACAATCATAACACTGGAATATCACGTTTCCGTAAGGGGGTACGATACTCTACAGCTAATGTTTACTGTTAAAATAACAATTGGCAATTTCTATGATCATGCACCAGTGCGTTAGATAGTTAATTTTGAGTAGAATCAATAAAGCAAACCAGGTATGATTTTGGTGGAAGGATTTGCTTTCAGAAGTGATATTTTCAACCTGCCTTAAAAATTGCTGCCAAAGCCATTATTCTTCACCTAATGAGAGACTTTCCTGTACTCTTAATGAATCCGGCCACTCTCCAGTGCAGTGCTCAATACTGACTTGTAGCCTGTGCTGTTCCAGACCTGAATTGAAATTCATCAATGCCTGTCTTGTTGGTAA
The DNA here is from genome assembly GCA_029783875.1 of Phataginus tricuspis. Taxonomy (NCBI): domain Eukaryota; kingdom Metazoa; phylum Chordata; class Mammalia; order Pholidota; family Manidae; genus Phataginus; species Phataginus tricuspis. The sequence continues at coordinate 4,002,691 of JAQQAC010002701.1, read as the reverse complement.
AATCATTAGGAAGCAATGCATTATTAAAAAGTTTTTCAGACACACAGGGCTTTGGATTGCTATTGATAATAAATGGGGCTAATGTTTTCCTGAAAAATAGCCATAATGAAAAGTCCTGGAGCTAACGCTTTAAGCAGTTTGATAGCATGGGGCAGACTGTGTAATTACTTCTGATAGATATGAACTTTGAGTGATAGCTTTTTTGCCCATTACCTAGAAGCTCATAGGAGCTGGAGCAGCAGTGACAGCATCTCCAGAAAAAATATTGTAATATTGAATTTCTTTCCCACAAGAAACTTTGTAGAATTAAAGTCTTTTAATTTGTGTGAGCTGTTCTGTCTCTTGAAGAGAACTAGGAGCAGAGGTCAGTGGATAAATAGAGCCCTTCAGTTGCTGAGTTTGAAGTCTGTTGATTTTATGAGCACCTGGTAAGGAAAAGCAGCATAGCTATAAGAAACCACAAACAATTTCAAATATTGTCTTGTGTTTTTGAAGACACGCAGTTGCTCTACTCCTTGTGCTGTCTCTGGCTTTTACACATTTGACCTGATGTTTTCAGAGCTTCAGTTTCGGTAATCAACATTTTTGTTGTTGTAGATTTAAAGATTTTACTTTTGTATTTTCGTGTGGGATTCCACTGTGATGGCGAAGGATTTTATTTGTTTGCTTAGCTATATTTTGCCCTGATATTTACAGTTTAAAAGGCTTTTGTCATACCCCAAACTCATCCAGCCGCAAAATGATTATCAGTTAGCTGACCTGGGATCAGTGAACGCAAAGCAGATGTTCAAACAAAACTTTTGCTTATTAATTACAAAATTCCCTGAGTGAATTTGGACTTCATTTATAATTAGCAGTTTGGTAGACAGCCGAAAGTTTGTTTGGAGGAGTCTAGTGGAAAGATGTACTGAGTTCTTACACCACGTTAGAGGCTGCAATTAGAAAGCTAGTGGTTTGGTGAAAAAAGAAGTTAGGGACATAATGGCAGTTTGTAGAATACTCAACCTTTCCTATGGCTCAGATGTCTTGATGTTTTCTATTTCATACTATTTCAGAAACAGACATTTAAGTATCTGACATTATAATTTAGCATTTATATGCCAAGCTCTGCCTAAGCACTTTATATGTATTAACTAACTTAATTCCTCCGACAGCCCCGAGGGTAGGTATTATGATTGCCCTTTTTTAAAGAAGAGGGTTATCCTGTTCTGTTTTTGTACACATTGCTTTACATGGAGCAGTAGTGGGGCACCATGGGGCAAGATTTTAGTCATGTCCATGATTAGAGTTCAGATATATTTGAAGGAGAGTAAGGAACTTGTTGGGATTTGAAATGAGGCAATTGGGCTCCAGAGCACTGGGTCTGAACCCCTACACTCTGCAATATAACCATTTGAAGCATTCTAGGTTTTTCATAAGAAAGTCAGTACAAATGAGGAAACTGATATGTAGGCTTAAGAAATTTTGAATGTACTTAAATAACTCATTTTTGGAAAAGCAGTCTGGAATTCAGGCCTCCTAAGTCAGGCAGTGTAGGGGTGGGGATGGAAGCTGGGAATGTGGGTCTCCACTGTGCCTCTTGTGTGGCTGTGTTGATGTGAAGCCTGTTGGGGGTGAAAGACCCCTGGTGCCATGCCTGCCTCTGTGCTGTTTAGTTAGATGAGCTAAATCAGCTTAGCTCCTCTTAGATTTAATTACTACTCCTTGAACCAAAAGTCAAACAAAATAATCTTACATTTCTTTTTTTCTTTTTTTTTTATTAAGGTATCATTGATATACACTCTTATGAAGGTTTCACAAGAAAAACAATGTGGTTATTACATTCACCCTTATTATCGAGTCCCCCCCATACCTCACTGCAGGCACTGTCCATCAGTGTAGTAAGATGCCTCAGAGTCCCTACTTGTCTTCTCTGAGCTACACTGTCTTCCCCGTGACCCCACACACACTATGTGCACCAGTCATGATACCCCACAATCCCCTTCTCTTTCCCTCCCCACCTGTCCTCCCCCACCCCTCCCCTTTGGTAACCACTAGTCCCCTCTTGGAGTCTGTGAGTCTGCTGCTATTTTGTTCTTTCTGTTTTGCTTCGTTATTATACTCCACAAATAAGGGAAATCATTTGGTATTTGTCTTTCTCTGCCTGACTTATTTCACTGAGCATAATACCCTCTAGCTTGATTTTGTTTTCCTTGCCTGAGGAGATGCGGTTGCGAAAAACTTACTCATGTTTATATTCAAGAGATTTTGCCTATATTTTCTTCTACGAGTTTTATGGTTTCATGACTTACATTCAGGTCTTTGATCCATTTTCAGTTTACTTTTGTGTGTGGGGTTAAACAATAATCCATTTTCATTCTCTTGCATGTAAGTGTCCAGTTTTGCCAATGCCAGTACATTTCTCTTTTTACTAAACTCTGATTTTAGGTTCACAGCAAAATTGAAAGCACAGAAATTTCCTATAGACCCTGAACCCCATATATGCATCTCTAAGCCCTTTCACTTCTAAAATTCTATGATACAAATTTAGTCTTTGTATTTTTTTTAGGATCTCTTAAGTTCTCACCTGTCATGAGTTAGCCATTTATGTAAAAGAGGACATTAAAGTTTTCTAAAGGTGGGTAATTTTATTTGAAAAATAGTCATCCAATGTCAGGTAGAAATTTGGACCATGAAGTTTTTTTCCTTAGTTAAATGAAAACATGGAAGTTTGGTTTAACAGAGGCAAATTGCAAATCATAAGTAGAAAGAAAAAGCATTAACTTATTTGTGAAACTTAGCCTTTTAAAAGTGAGATTTTAACATAAGTACCTCAGAATCTTTGTACGCTATAGCAGATACCTGCAAGTTAATATAAAAACACTTTCCCCTTATCCTGCTTTCATTCCTTCTTCCTAGCACCTCTCAGCGCCTGCAGATGTGTCGCTTCTGTGCATACTTATTCACTGTCTACTCCCCACTAGAGTGAGAGTTCCGTGAAGCTGGTGCCTGGTTTACCTATACAACATTTCTGCTCTCAAGAGCACAGGTCAGCAGACTTTTTCTGTAAAGGGCCACACAGTAAATATTTCAGGCTTGATGGTCTCTGCCGCACCTACTCAGCTTTGATGCTGTGGCCTGGGAGTAGCACAGAGAACACCGAAGTGCTGCTGTGTCCCAGTGAAGCTTTGTTTACAGAGGCAGGGAGTGGGCTGGATTCGGCCAGCAGGTCACAGTTTGCTAAGCACTGATCTAAAGCAGGTCTTGCCCCACAGAAGCTCAATAGCTATTTATTGATATTAGTAAGCTAAAAGAGTAACATTCATATTATGATAAAAAGCATTTTAAGAATTCTAATGATTCTCCATGTATCTTTAGCCCTCTCCAGACAAAAGCTCTCCCCTCCCTGGAAGACATATTCCTCCCCGACACATCCTTTTTCTGCAAGACTTCATTTATGTGACATTTGGTTTTGTAGACCATGCCAAGGTTGGATCAGCTTCCTGTTCACCTTCAGTAAGTGTCCTTTCTCTTGTTTTCCTGTCTTATCTTAAAGCCTATCTTTTTATGAACAGTCTTTAATGATTTTTTTTTTCTCTTGACATTTCCACTTTCTAAGCTTGTACTGTTGCCCCAAGAATCATGTTCCTGGCTTGAATGATTTCTTTCGTGTAGAATTTTGAACTTTGGAACTATCATATATACCTTCGTGATTCAAACAAATTCACAGAAATTCTTCAGAGTTCTGATTTAGGCTTCATTTTGTTTTTAAAAGGCTTGGTTTAAAATTGGTAGGCCCTTTAGGAACGTTTAAACACTTTTTTTGAATTAAAAAAAATGAGCGGAGAATGGGAGCCGTTCTAGAAATCTAAGGATTTTCCATACTGCTTTTTAGTCCACATTTTCAGGTTCTTTGTAAAATTTAGTTGGTCAGGAACTTAAAATAAAATTAAAATTTAATCGTCATAGATGTTAGGCCTGTGGTTTGGTTTTCCCCTAACTTCCCCGTTAATAAGTCAGTCTGTTAGTATTTCATGGATGCTGGCAGGAAATGGAATGTCACCAAGTCCGAGACAAAGGACTTTATTGCTCATCATAGAGCACGCAGCACGAGCACCAGCATATTCTTGTTGGGTCACCTTGAGCCCTGGTCCTTCAGAAGTGACACGATATATCGCTAAGCACACAGATATATGCTAAGCACATAGTTGGCTAGCATCATGGCAGAGGAACACTGAATTTGGAAAATCTACTGATTTTATGCAAGCAGTAAACAAAGCCTGCTCTTTGTTCATGGGTGGAGGTACCTCATTTGTCAAGGTTACTCACTGCAGACACAGCCCGGAGAAGTGGAGTGGGTAAAGAGCAGTCACAACCTTGCATTCTTATTACACCTAGCTTGCCATTTATGAGAGCATTAGGCCTGTCTTTCCTAATAATAAAGAAAATAGTTCTTACATGAAGAAATTACGTGAGATTGATTTGGAGTACCACAGGCTGAGCCTGGTCAGTTCCTCATGTAGAAATAAAGTTGAGGCGAGGCAGGTCAGTTAAGCTGTGTGATGTCTTAGGGGCTCCCGTGGGCTCCACTGAACCCCAAACGGTTTTTCCTAGAGACTATCTCTACCAGAGAATGAGAATTGGCATATTTCATCTGATTATTTCTTTTCTCTTAGACACCAAAGTTTAAAACATATGTATCAAATTATTAGTAGGTGATTTCTGATTAATTTAAAATTTATCTACAAAGTGACCTCTTGAACTTTATATTTTAGGTTCTCTACAATTTTTAACTTCATGGCTATTTAATTTCTCAGTCTTGAAACTTGTTTACTGAAGTTGTGTAGTAAAAACACTCCTCTCACTTTGTTGGAATGTCAATATGAAACTCCCATAAGACTCTGTCACTCAAGTAAGAGGTGGTGGGGGGCGGCTGTAACACTGGTAGATTATTTCTAACTTTGTATGTAGTACATGTAAACCTAAGGAGTACAGAAATTGGTGTGGAGCTAGTAAACTGTGGATTTTCTTAGCAGTATTGATACTATCATATATCCATTGACATTGCTCAGACTGAACCTTGACTTGGTTTACATGACTAAAAGTGAGGGAAAGCTGTGTTTGATTCTTCCTCAGATGATGTGGACATAAAAACATGGAAAAGGGCAAAAGAAACCTCTTTCACATTCTTTTTTTTTTTTAGAAAAGAGGAACAAAACTCTAAGTGACCTATGAACTAAGACAAAAATATTTGTAAATTCTTCATGTAAGAGTTATGACCTGGCAAGAGTTCTTTTGGCCAAAAGCATCTTAATGGATCATTTTTCATGTTGGCTAAATAGAAATGATAAAACTAGTGAGGAAAACATAATTAAAGTACGTACTGAATTTTGAAATACTAATTATGCATCAAAAGAAAATTTTTACTTGATTACTCAATTTTTAAATTTTGATGGGGGCCACTTTCTAAGACCCCCAGTGAATATCTGAAACTGTGGACAGTCCTCAATCTAGATATACTATGTTCTTATACTTACATACTTATGATTAACTAATTTATACATTATAAATTTAGGTACAGTAAGAGATAACAGCAATAGAACAAGTGTAACAATGTACTATAATAAAAGTTATGTTAATGGGGTTAATCTCAAAGTATCTATTGTAGTGCACTCGCCCTTGTGATGCTGTGAGATGATAAAACGCCTATGTGATAAGACAAATGACCGAGGCATTGTCAACATGTGTAGGCTACTACTGGTTTCCTGAAAATACATCGGTAGGGGGATCATCAGCTTCTGGACTGTGGTTGACCACAGGTAACTGAAATCTCAGAAAATGAAACTGGATAATGGAGGACTACTGTAAATCCATGTTTGGTGTAAGTTGGTCCTCAGAATATTAATGATAGATTTATAGAGTGGGTCTAATAGATTACATTGGTCCTATTTCATACTGGCCGTGATAACCCTCCATGTAATTTTACCATTTTAATAGATCCATATGGATTCCTCCCTTTCTCTGTTAGCAGTTTACAACCATAGGTGAGAATATACAAATGTATGATAGAAGATGGATACAAACCATATTAGTTAATTCAGGTAATAAAGAGCTGTAAGAATTCTGATCGAGGAAATTGATCGATCCACTGTATTAATAAACCAAAGGAGAAGTATGGTTATTTTGATCAGTGTAAAACAAAACAAAAAACACTTGAAGATCAATACCTGGGGGTGAAGGATTTCTTAAACCTCAAAATCACCGACCATTAGGCACAATGTGACTGTTAGCCAAACTGAGGTTTTTCTCTTAGCGGCAGCTGACAGAAGGCAGAAGATATTTGCAATGCCTCCTATTAATAAGGAGTTACTAACCAGAATATAACTAACTCTTGCATATCAATAAGAAAAAGACATTCAAAAGGGTACAACAGATGAGTTACAAAGGAGAAAACACAAACGGCCAACGGGCGTATTTAGAGATGCTCAAATTCAAGTAATCAGAGAAATGAATATTAAAGCAAGAATGAAATCACTTCTTAGGTGTCATCAAACTTTTTCTTAGAAGGTCATATAGTAAACATGTTAGGTTTGGCAGGCCTTACAACTTCTGTCACAATACTCAACTCTGTCGCTGTAGCATTAAAGCAGCCACAGACAGTGCATGAACGAATGGGCGCGGCTGTGTTCCAGTAAGACTTTATCCACAAAGCCGGTGGCTTGTCCACAGCTGTAGTTTGCCGACACTTTTCACTGCCAACGCAAAGATAAACCGTGTCAAGTCTTTCAGCAATGCAGCAGTATTGAAACCCTCTTATGCTGGTGGTAGTAGTACAGATTGATGTGGAAACCAGGCATTACCTAGACATATTAAATATTATGTCTCATAAACTGTCCTGTGACCCAGGCTGCTGCTTCTGGACAAACACTCCACATTCTTCCACACATTCATAGGAGACATATCTGAGACTGTTCATTGCAGGACTGTTTGTGATGGCAAGAACTGGAAGCCATCAATTAGAGGCACAATGGGTGGTGAAAAGGTCGATGTATTTACAAGTAGAAGCTCTATACCATGGGCTAGATGAACAGACAGTTATACGGACAGAGCTTAAATACGGTTCTGAGGGAAAAGGTAAAAACAGAAGGAAATATGTAGCAGAACTCCATTTTATTTAAATTAACATCTATGTACACAGCACCAAAATACAGAATTTCAGGAACACATACAAACAAAAGTGTACATCTAAGCACAGGAGAATGGTTCCCATAAAGAAGAGTGACCAATGGGGATGAAAGGAAACACAAAAGAGGTCGTAATTTGGACCCATGATGATAGGGTGCCCTAGACTCAGGAAAATACTAAAATCAGCTCTGCAACGGAGGGAAAGGGATGGGAAGTGTTTGAAAGGCGTGAGGAAGCAGCATGAGCTGGTTTGGACCTGTGAAGCTTGCCACCAAAAGAAGGCTGGCTGAAACCTCATATGACAACCTGGCTCCTTCAGCAGCTCCTCCAATGAAGGGCAGAGCCAGCATTCTTTTTCCAGGGTTTTCCTTGTCTGAACGGATGCCATAGGCAACATTCTTTGGCTCTGCTCTGGTTCCTGGGCCCCAAGCCAGCCTTTACCAGCTGGCTCCTTCTGGCTAATCCGGTTTAGGGACCTTGCTTTGGAACCTATTCTGGGTGCTCTGCTTGGGGCACCTTTGCCTTTCGACATCTGCCATCCCCTAGAATGTGGTGTTTAGTTCTGCTCGCTCTATTCCACACCTGCAGCTCAGCCCCAGACAAACCCATCCTAACCACGGTGCCTCAAATTAGACCCATGAGAGGGTAGACAAGAGATTCTGGGTTTAAATAACAAAAACAAAATATCCTTGTATTAATGTGAGCTGCCAACAGTTGTCCAAGGCTGCTTCTCCACGCCGGTCCGTAAGAGGCCACTTCGCTAAACGAGTGAATGGATAAGTGAAGGACACAAGATGAAAGATCCTTAGAAATTTTACTTTAAAATTTAAACCCTTATAATACCTAAACTTCTGTGAGTGACAAGTAGAAAGTGTGTGTATATGTATATGTAGAATTCAGTGTTGTTTCAGAGTATGAATAGCCTCCTCCTCGCCAATCCAATACTTTCTATCTGGTGTTTCAAAGTCCCTAAATAAAATTATATATAGATATTTCTGGGGAAAATGACTGCTTCCTAATCTTTTTGGAGGCTGTTAAGAGTAGAACAGAAAATAGTATTTCTGAAATGCTTTAAGTATTACTCTGTTTTGAAGCAGATAAGATTTGAGGACTTCATCTACCTGCTTGGATAATTGTATAGACAGCCTAATATTTGATGGTACAAATTTAAAGAGAGAGAAAAATGTATGCTGCTTCCTTTAATGTTGAATCTTTATCTTTCTTAAGCTAAAAGAGCTTAGGGCAATATTTCTTCAAATAAGAGTTTGTCTTAGAGAAATCTGATTTTGTTTAAAAAATACAAATTGACTTATGTCAAATTACCCATGTATATATATTTAAAATGAGGAAGCTATTCTTTTCAAATGCATCCTAAACATAATACACTTTTTTAGGTATCTACAGATCCCTAGTTATCTTTAAAGAATATTAGTTCTCAAGTTGGCTCACTGTAAATGTAAATTAATATAATGTAAATGTAAATTTTAACTTACATTCAAATTTCCTATTGGCTACAATAATATAAATGGCCTGTTAAATAAAAAAGCAAAGACCATAAAGAGATGACTCTTTTTCGCGATCTTACAGAAACAGTTTAGCCATAGCTTTTCTAACTCTGCTCAAACACAGGAGCCATTAACTATATTTCATTCTCCCAGATCCCAACTGCAATTATACCTGTGGTCCTAACATCTGTCCATACCGCCAGGCATCTGAACAAGCTGGTGATAATATGGCACAACCTCAATTTATGTAGACTCATCTGGGTCATACAAACGTATGTTTAACAACCTTATCCTGGCCTTTGTAGAGCAGTCAAGTTTCCTCTCTTAGTGACAATCCATTTTCAATGTGAAACCTTTGAATTCTTTGCTTTTTGTGGGTATGCTCTGCAGCTATCCCTTTTTCTTCATTGCGACTTGATTTTTCTCAGCCGGATTGTGTCTCCTGATTGTGTCAGCAATTATTGACTTTTTGGTGAGTGTGAGGAAAAGTTTGATTTCTTCACATGCAATGGCTGGATGCGGATTCCTTTTTGTTTTTTTTTCTTTCTCTTATAAAAGTAACCATTTTTCTTCTGTGACAAAGCGCTCTGCCTGCCTGCTATTGTCAACCCACTCAAGCCGTGCGGGGCGGATGGGCGCATGCAAGAGCCCTAGCGTCTTAGGGGAACAGTTCTGGCTCGGCAATCAGTGTATTTTCAACAGGTTTTAAAAAATTAATTTATAATTTGATCCGAAGAAAATGTACTTGACACCTGGGTCTCTAAGAGAATATGTTTTATAAAAATAAGTAAACATATATCTTGAGTAATACAAACCAACTTGCCTCTACTAAATCAAGCAAAAATACTGACTATGGGATATATGATGTCTTAGGAGGACTTTTTTTTAAGAAGAGGATTTTCCCTCTCCGATCTTTCAAAAACATAATCCTTTAGATTTAAAGGGATTCACTGCCATTTCAAAGGGAGTCTGAGCTATTAAGGGGCTCTTGGGCAACGAGAATTCTGAAGCCTCTGAGTGGGTATGTGAATCAGCAAGATGTTTATTTTCCTTTTAGTTTCAGAGCTGTGGGTAAAATCCGTGCTTACATGAATCTAAGGGGAGTAGGAAATTGGAGATGAACTCTATTTTAGTAAAAATCCTAATTAAGGACAAGAGCTGTTACCTTTTTCTTTGCCCTGTAAAGCAGGAACCACGTACAGCGCTAGTTACGTTCCCTCAGGCCCTTCAGTGTTTGATGATTGACTAAAGATACCGGAGAACTTTGCTGCTGCTCGGAAATAGAACCAAACTATTGTTGCTCTCTCTGGATGGCACATCTTTTGATGGGGGATTCTTACAATGTTAGCTACTAGCCTTGTATAGCTCTCTAAGGTTATCACACATGAAATTCATGCAGTAACTCAGATATGCAGAAAAATGCAATTCTCTGTTTTTACAGAAATCTGAATTAGAGGTTAGTGTAATCTGATCATTTAAGCAGTCCTTTTGAATGACATCCAGTCTTTTTGGATAACAATGCTCATTCTGTTAGTTTCAGAATGGATCTCTGAGGAAAGGGAGTTGGCTGTGCAGTGTCACGAGGAGGCAGAACCGGAGCCCGCGAGGAGAAGGTCTGCTTTCCTCGGGCGTCTGCTTGGATTCTTTTTCCTGCAGGCATTTGTAGATGAAATCTGAGGCTTATAGAACCAAGAATCTGGTTTCTTTCCTGCCTCATAGTAATGTTCCCTGACAGACTTGGAGATACCAGCTCTCCTGGTTTTCTCAGGTCTGAGCGATTTCCCTGGGTGCCAGGCTTTCAGTGGGGAAGCCTGGGGAGTCCGGGCCAAACCAGGAGGGCATGTCTCCTTCTCAACTCTCATCTACTGAGTAATTCTTAACCATCCCTTAGGATATTTTCTCTGCACATAGAACTCTATGATCCAAATTCTGTATTCCTTGTTAATGATATCTGATGAAGGAGCTAAAGAAATAGAGCAAATCGTTTTCTTTTTTCAAGATTGCTTCAAAATCCTATTTGTGAATATTAGATATAATCTGATATGTAATCTCACTCTTCTAGAACTCTCAGTCTCCATCCCAGAAGGATATCTGGAGCCAACTCTAGTGAGTATCACACATTTAGAAAAATTAAAGAGAAGAGCATGAAAACTATCATCAGTATCATATGGAAAAAACTCTCCTTTAAGATTAGAATAAGACTGTTCCTTTTAACTGAAGTAGTGGCTTTCAAAGTGAATTCCTACGATGGCAAAGTTTTAGGGGAGCTTTTTTAGGGGATTGATTCTACTTTCACTAAGCAATATGTGCACATATATTTATATACATGGATAAATATTACACATATATGTAGATTATGTATTTTTATATATGAATAAAATGCCCTATTAAAAGTCAACACTCTCAAAATAGCATATTCCTTAAAATGCTACCAAATGGCACTAAGTAGGCTTTCCAGAATAATACATTTTTTGATTGATATTTTATATATATTTATTTCTCTTGCCAGAACTTGCAACAAGTCTCCTGTCATTGTATTCGTATCTCTACATTTTAAATTCCTGCATATGAACAGAAACTATTTCTTTCCGGTTTAACTCTCCAGTGCCTTGCATGGTTCTCTGTCAATGCTGATATTCAATAAATACTTTTTAAATGAGTGACTAACTTCTGAGGTCATTGTAACTGCTTAACCTGTGAGGATCAAGATATTTCTCTGTGTCATGCATACAAAGCAAAAAACTGAAACAAAATGGAAAATCAGGTGGATATTAATATTGTAACAAGTCTTTAATGGCTTCTTGAAGAAACATTCCTATTTTTTTTAGCTTTTTTATCTCCAGTACATAGAATAGTTTCCATAATCTATCAAAATTTCAATACATATTTGTTGAATCAATGAAACAAGTATCTACTGATTGCTTATAGTCATCTGTGTCAGATAGAATAATGGGTCCCCCCAAACGCGTCCACTTCCTAAATCCCGGAACCTGAGATTACGTGGCAAAAGGAGATTACAGTGGCAGATGACGTTAAGGTTACTTGTTAATCAGCTGACCTTAAACTAGGGAGATGTTCCTGGGTTATCTGGATGAGTCCCGATGTAATGAGTAGTGTCCTTAAGTGTGAAAGGGAAGCAGAAGAGTGAGTTTCAGAGCGATGCCACGTGAGACAGAAGAAGATTTTTGCTGATTTTGAAGTTTGAAAGGTGTCTGCCAGCCACAGAATGCAGGCAGCCTGTAGGTGCTGGAAAGACAAGAGAATGGATTCTTCTCCAGGAGTGCAGCCCTGCTGACACCTTGAATTTAGCCCAGTAACATATATTTTGAACTTCTGACATTCAGAACTGTATCACAATAAATTTTTGCGGTTTTCAGCCACTAAGTTTGTGGTAATTTGTTAAAGCAGCAATGGGAAGCCAATATCATCAAAACAATAAATGTATCTTTGTTTTCATTTTCATTATAAATATTTTAAGGATGAACTTATAAAAGCACTTATTCAGGTAAATTGTCAGTTTTATTTTATGTATTTTGTGTCTTATGTTAGATTTTTAAAAAGGGGTTCTACTTTTTTTAGGTTAAAAGTATGATTTTTATATGAAAAAGACAATAGAATTAGCTGTTGAACATTTTTTTCTCTTAGCCTTAGTAAACAATGTGGGTATTTAAAAAATAACTTATAAAATCCACTGTAATTTCCTTTTGCCATGTAATGAAATATAACCTCAGGTTACAGGATTTAGGAAGTAGAGATGTTTGGGGGGATCCATTATTCTGTCTGACACAGATGACTATAAGCATTTGCAATCAGCAGATACTTGTTTCATTAATTCAACAAATATGTACTGAAATTTTGCTAGATGATGGAAACTATTCTATGTACTGGAGATAAAAAAGCTATCTTGTCAAGCAAAAAAGAAAACCCTGTGTAACTATAAAATATTTCCTGTCCAGATGAAGCCACTGTTAATATTTTTGCATATACCCATCTAGGTTTTTTGAAATGTCTATATGAATACATATAATGTTTTTTGCAAAATTGCTATCTTACTATATATATGATTTTATCTGATATTTTTTCTTAACACTTCATAAATAATTTTCTGTATTAAACATTTCACATATGTATTTTAATGCCTCATTATTTTGTTACATAGAAATAGCATAACCCTATTTAGAAGTATTTAGGATATTTTTGTGAACTTTTCGGCTTCTGCATGCTTATTGAACAGAAATTCAGATAAACAGAAACAGATAGTCAATAATACTTAATAATGTCAAAGCAGAAATATGCTCTTATTTCATATTCACCAAAAACTTTTTGTGTGAATACACACAGAAGAGTATGTTTATGTATATGTGTATGTGTGTCTTATCATCTATATCTAAATTCATTTAGTCTCAGAATATATATTTCCTGGCATCAAATATATTTCTACAACATAATTTTTAATGGCTATGTAATTTTCCATTTTATTAAAGTACTGTAATTTAATTACCAAAATAGTGTTAAGGACTATTCAGTTTTTTAACAGTTTATTTTTAGAAACAATTTAACATACAAATCTTATTCGCATTTTGTTTTTTTACAGGTTTACTAAAGTGAAATTTACATATAAAAAGGATATTTGCATTTTATGTCCTTTTATTCATATTTAGGAAATGCTCTTCAGAAACTTGAATTAATTTGCAGTCTGATTACAGTATTTAGGAATGAACATATAGACTCATTGCCATGTATTAATGAGTTTCAAATGTAATTGTTTTAATTTGCTTCTCTGTATTATTAAGGTTTGATCTTCACAGTTCTTCTTTTATGAATTGTCCATTTTATATTGGGATAGCTGGCAACTTACTGATTTGTTATAACTCTTTAAATACTAGTTATATTAATATTTTTTCTTTTTTTGTCAGTTTGTGTCTTGCTTTTCAATTTTATGATTTTTTTTAAAAAATGAAGCTTTCAAATCTTATGTTGCCAAATATATCAATTTTGGTTTTAAAGATTCTTCCTTGGTATTCTTATGTAGAAAGAAATTTCTTATCCAATATAATATAAATTTTGCCTATTTTTATTACTAGTGTTTTTATGTTTGATTTTTTTATTCATAACTCATTCATCAAATGTTTTCATTGTATATGGAGTTAGCTGAAGATCTAGTTTATTTTTCCCAAATAATTAAATAATTGTGCATTCATTTATCTATTCACATTTGTGTTGCCACTTTTATACCATAATTCCATATAATTTCTTTTATATATTAGGACTTTTTTCTTATTAGGCTCTTTATTCTATTTTATTGGTTTATCTCTCCTGAGCTAGTATTTTTATGTACTCATGAATATCGTTTTGAAAAGTTTACAGACCCTTAAAAAGAGAGGTATATTTAGTGCTTGTAGGTCTCAAAGTTAGACATCTTACAGATTAGTGTCTATTAAGTGCTTATTAGTTATAGTTTTCTAATCCTTCTTTGCATCCTGATTTTTCTGACCACTTGGTCTTTGCCTAAAGATGGTGTGTCTTATATTATTGTGCTCCTGTCAGTCTTTAAGAAGCATTTGCTTTATATACTTTAATGTTATGGTACTGATATATAGTTATTCAATAATACATGTCATTTATAGAATTCATTTTTACTAAGATAAAACAACCCTCCTTATGACATGTAAATGCTTCTGTCTTGATTCTGACTTTTTCTATTACAGATATTGCCATACTCTTTATTGCTCCACCTGATATATCTTTGGCTTTCCTCTCATTTTTCATTTTCTGTGTGTTTTTTTCTTAACTTGATACTTGTGAGTGGCACTATTTATACTTTAAATAATCATCATATTTTGTCTTTAAAAAAAGAGTCCATTTCAAGTAAGGAGATTCAAGATGGCGGCATGAGAGGTGAGACAGAGAACTCCTCCCAAAACCACACATAGTGTGAAAATATAGTTAATACAACCAACCCTAAAACAGCAACAGGAAAAAAGGCTGCACCAGACTGCATACAGACCTCATGAACAGAGCAGACCTCCTGAAACAGGGTAACGTACCAAAACCTTGATCTGGTGGGACCCTGGCCCTTCCCCTACCCCATCTCACTAGCAGGAGGAAGAGAAATGGAGCAGGGAGGGGGGTGGAACCCTGGGACTGTGGAACACCCAGCCCTGGAGATCTGCTTTGTGAGCAGAAACCTACACTGTGTGGTGCTCTGGAGGATGGGGAGCTGGGACAGGTGGAGTGCTTGAGAAACAGATTCCGGCTGTTTGTGGAGGACGGGATCCACACCTGACCGCTCTGGGATAAGGGAAACGCAAGCGGTCTGAGTGGCTTCCTAGCAGCGAGAGGGTTGCTGAAGGTGTGGGGTTTGCACGGAGCTTGCTGTGCGGGAGAAGGCATAGGGGGACAAGGTTTTCTGGGTGCGGTCCGCCCAGCAGGTTGGGAACTTTGAGCAGCTTTAGGTGCTCCATGCCCCTGGCTGGCGAGTCAGCTCCAAGACCCCCCACTGTTATATGCAGCTTGCCTAGTCTTCCTCCTCGCCTGACAGGGCTGGCTTGCAAACCAGCAGTCACTGCACTGGCATCAGGCCAGTCAGAGGGAGTCCCTGACTACAACAGTGAGAGGTGCAAAGCACAGAGATTTAGGCCTGTGTGCTCAGTCCACTGGCTCTGATACTGGGGACAGGAACAGCAGATGGGAATCAGGAAACAGAACTTTCCTCCCCCCAGGCACCAGCTCCACTCAGCTGTGACCCCCAACCTCACTCTAGGGGCTGAGCAGTTCCAGAGACTGGAGCTTCTGGGTACTAGAGGACACAACACAGAAATATGAAATGTCAAAAGAACATGGTACAGACCAAAATCTCACAAATTCCAGAAAAAGGGAAAAATGAAAGTGAACTCACCAATCTTCCTGAAAGAGAGTTCAAAATAAAAATCATAAACATGCTTATGGAAGTACAGAAAAATATTCAAAAACTCAGGAACATACTTAAGATGAAGATTCAGTCATTAAGAAATTCCATATCTGAAATGAAACATACAATGGAGGGATTTAAAAGCAGATTAGATGTAGTAGAAGAGACGGTAAATGGAATAGAAATTAGAGAAGAGGAAAACAAAGAAGCTGAGGCACTGAGAGAAAAAAGAATCTCTAAGAATGAAAGAATATTGAGAGAACTGTGTGACCAATCCAAATGGAAGAATATTCACATGATAGGGGTACCAGAAGAAGAAGAGAGAGAAAACGAATAGAAAGTGTCATTGAGGAGGTAATGGCTGAAAACTTCCCCAATCTGGGGAAGTAGATAGTCTCTCAAGCCATTGAGATGCACAGATCTCCCAACACAAGGGACAGAAGTAAGACAACATCAAGGCATATAATAATTAAAATGGCAAAGATCAAGGATAAAGACAGACTTTTAAAAGCAGCTAGAGAGAAAAAAAGATCACATGCAAAGGAAAACCCATCAGGCTATCATCAGATTTCTCAACAGAAACCTTACAATCCAGAAGGGAGTGGCATGATATATTTAATGCAATGACGCAGAAGGGCCTCGAATGAAGAATACTCTACCCGGCAAGGTTATCATTTAAATTTGAAGGAGAGATTAAACAATTTTCAGAAAGCAAAAGCCAAGAGAATTTACCACCCACAAACCACCTCTACAGTGCATTCTGGAGGGATTCCTACAGATGGAAGTATTCCTAAGACTAAATAGATGTCACCCAAGGGATAGACAAAGAGTTCAGAATATGATTCAAAACATACAAAGAATGGAGGAGGAAGAAAAAGGAGGAAAAGAAAAAAAGAAAGAATCTTTAGGTTGTGTTTGTAGCATACGAAGTGAGTTAAATTAGACTCTTAGATAGTAAGGAAATTACCCTTGAACCTTTGGTAAGCACAGATCTATTCAAAAACTCAGGAACGAACTTAAGATGGAGAGTCTATCATTAAGAAATTCCATATGTGAAATGAAACATACAATGGAGGGATTTAAAAGCAGATTAGTACATACCTACTGATAATCACCCTAAATGTAAATGGTCTGAATGCACCAATCAAAAGACAAGAGTCACTGAATGGATAAAAAAACAAGACGCATTTATATGCTGCCTACAAGAGATTCACTTCAAACCCAAAGACATACACAGACTGAAAATAATGGGATGGAAAAGATATTGCATGCAAGTAATAGGGAGAAAAAAGCAAGAGTTGCAGCACTTGTAGCAGACAAAATAGACTTCAAAAAAAAGAAAGTAACAAAAGACAAAGAAGAACATTACATAATGAAAAAGGGATCAGTCCAACAAAAGGATATAACTATTATATACATCTATGCACCCAACACAGGATTACCTACACATGTGAAACAAATACAAACACAATTAAAGGAGGGAATAGAATGCAATGCATTCATTTTAGGAGAATTCAACACACCACTCACTCCACAGGACAGATCAACCAGACAAAAAATAAAGAGACAGAGGCTCTGAACAACGTATTATAACAGATGGACGTGACGGACATCTACAGAACACTCCATCCAAAAGCAGTGGGATACACATTCTTTTCAAGTGCACATGGAACATTGTCAAGAATAGATCATATACTAGGCCACAAAAAAACCTCAGTAAATTAAAAAACTTTGAAATTGTACCAACCAGTTTCTCAGATCACAAAGGTATGAAGCTAGAAATAAATTACTCAAAGAAAATGAAAAAGCTCACAAACACATGGAGGCTTAACATGCTCCTAAATAATCAAAGGATCAATGACCAAATAAAAACAGAGATCAGGCAATATATGGAGACAAATGACAACAATAATTCAACACCACAAAATCGGTGGGACGCAGTAAAGACCGTACTAAGAGGGAAATGTATTGCAATACAGGCCTACCTCAGGAAAGAAGAACAATCCCAAATGAACAGTCTAAACTCAGGTTAATGAAACTAGAAAAGGAAGAACAAATGAGGCCCAAAGTCTGTAGAAGGAGGAACATAATTATGATTAAAGCAGAAATAAAGATAATTGAGAAGAATAAAACAATAGAAAGAGACAATGAAAGGAGGAGCTGGTTCTTCAAGAAAATAAGCAAAATAGAAACCCCCCCACCAGACTTATCAAGAAAAAAAGAGAGTCTACAGACATAAACAGAATCAGAAATGAGAAAGGAAAAATCACTATGGACAGCACAGAAATACAAAGAATTATGAGAGAATACTATGAAAAATTATACTCTAACAAACTGAATAATCTAGAAGAAATGGACAAATTTATAGAAAAATACAACCTTCCAAGGTTGACCCAGGAAGAAACAGAAAATCTGAATAAACCAATTACCAGCAAAGAAATTGAATTGGTAATCAAAAACCTACCTAAGAATAAAACTCCTGGCAAGACGGTTTCACTGCAGAATTTTATCAAACATTTACTGAAGACCTAATGCCCATCCTCCTTAAAATTTTCCAAAAAGTAGAAGAGGAGAGAATACTCCCAAACTCATTCTATGAGGCCAACAACACACTAATACCAAAACCAGGCAAAAACAGCACAAAAAAAGAAAATTACAAACCAATATCCCTGATAAACATAGATGCAAAAATACTCAATAAAATATTATCAAACTGAATTCAAAAAACACATCAAGAGGATCATCCATCATGATCAAGTGGGATTCATCCCAGGGATGCAAGGATGGTACAACATTCGAAAATCCATCAACATCATCCACCACATCAACAAAAAGAAGAACAAAAACCACATGATCATCTCCATAGATGCTGAAAAAGCATTTGACAAAATTCAGCATCCATTCATGATTGAAACTCTCAACAAAATGGGTGTAGAGGGCAAGTACCTCAACATCATAAAGGCCATATATGACAAACCCACAGCCAACATTATACTTAACAGCAAGAAACTGAAAGCTTTTCCTTTAAGATCGGGAACAAGACAAGGATGCCCACTCTCCCCACCTCTATTCAACATAGAACTGGAGGTCCTAGCCATGGCAATCACACAACACAAAGAAATAAAAGCCATCTAGATTGGTAGGGAAGAACTCAAACTGTTCCTGTTTGCAGATGACATGATATTGTTTATAAAAAACCCTAAAGAATCCACTCCAAAACTACTAGATGTAATATCTGAATTCAGCAAAGTATCAGGATACAAAATTAATACGCAAAAATCCATTGTATTCCTATGCACCAATGATGAAATAGCAGAAAGATAAATCAGAAAAACAATTCCATTTACAATTCCATCAAAAAGAATAAAATACCTAGGAATAAACTTAACCAAGTAAGTGAAAGACTTATACACTGAAAACTATGAGACACTCATGAGAGAAATTAAAGAAGAAACCAATAAATGGAAACACATCCCATGCTCATGGATAGGAAGAATTAATATTGCCAAATGGCCATCCTGCCTAAAGCAATCTACAGATTCAATGCAATCCCTATCAAAATACCAACAGCATCCTTCAATGAACTAGATCAAATAGTCCAAAAATTCATATGGAACCACAAATGACAGAGAATAGCCAAAGCAATCCTGAGAACAAAGAATAAAGCAGGGAGAATTATGCTCCCTGACTTCAAGCTCTACTCCAAAGCCACAGTAATCAAGACAATTTGGTACTGGCACAAAAAACAGACCCAAAGACAATGAAACAGACTAGAGAGCCCAGATAAAAACCCAAGCATATGTCGTCATTTAATATGTGATAAAGGAGCCACAGATATACAATGGGGAAATGACAGCCTCTTCAACTGCTGGTGTTGGCAAAACTGGACAGCTACATGTAAGAGATTGAAACTGGATTATTGTCTAACCCCACACATAAAAGAAAACTCAAAATGGATCAAAGACCTGAATGTAAGTCATGAAACCATAAAACTCTTAGAAAAAAACATAGGCAAAAATCTCTTGGACATAAACATGAGCGACTTCTTCATGAACATATCTCCCGGGCAAGGGAAACAAAAGCAAAAATGAACAAGTGGGACTATATCAAGCTGAAAACCTTCTTTACAGCAAAGGACACCATCAGTAGAACAAAAAGACATCCTACAGTATGGGAGAATATATTCATAAATGACATCTGATAAGGGGTTGACATCCAAATTATATAAAGAGCTCATGCACCTCAACAAACAAAAAGCAAATAATCCAATTAAAAAATGGTCAGAGGAGCTGAACAGACACTTCTCCAAAGAAGAAATTCATATGGCCAATAGGTACATAAAAAGATACTCCACATAGCTAATCACCAGAGTAATGCAAATAAAAAGCATAATGAGATATCACCTCATACCAGTTAGGATGGCCACCATCCAAAAGACAAACAACAACGAATGTCGGCGAGGATGTGGAGAAAAGCAGAATAAAGCAGGGGGAATTATGCTCCCTGACTTCAAGCTCTACTCCAAAGCCATGGATGGAGCTAGAGGGTATTATGATCATTGAAATACACCAGGCAGAGAAAGACAAGTATCAAATGATTTCACTCATGTGTGGATTATAAGAACAAAGAAAAAAGTGAAGGAACAAAACAGCAGCAGACTCACAGGACCCAAGAATGGACTAACAGTTACAAAAGGGAAAGGGACTGGGGAAGATGGGTGGGAAAGGAGGGATAAGGGGGAAAAAGGGGCATTACGATTAGCACACATAATGTAGCGGGGGGCATGGGATAGGCAGTATAACACAGAGAAGACAAGTAGTGATTCTATAGCATGTTACTACGCTGATGGACAGTGACTGTAATGGGGTATGTGGTGGGGACTTGATATTAGGGGAAGTCTAGTAACCATAATGGTACTCATGTAATTGTACATTAATAATACCAAAAAAACCCTGAGTCCCGTTCCTCTGTGTGTATATTCCAAGAGTATTCTCTCATAATTCTTTGTATTTCTGTGGTGTCCGTAGTGATTTTTCCTTTCCCATTTCTGATTCTGTTTATGTCTGTAGACTCTCTTTTTTTCTTGATAAGTCTGGCTGGGGGTTATCTATTTTGCTTATTTTCTCCAAGAACCAGCTCCTCCTTTCATTGACTCTTTCTATTGTTTTATTCTTCTCCATTATATTTGTCTCTCCTAGTTTGTTTTTAAAATAATTCCTAGCACCTTTTTTTGGTCTTTTGTGAAACAAACAGTACTTACCATTCAGGAAGACGACAAGTCAGCACAGTAGCGTATTGCACGCGCTCAGTAAATAAAGAAGAACACTCCCACCCAAGTTAGGTCATGGTATGTTCTGGACAGAAACCTCACTTCCGTGCCTACTGGTTAAAAACCTAGACCACTAGCAACCCAACCCTTAGGTGTTAATGCAAATCATTTTTTCATATCTCTACCTTGAGGGCATTTCATATATTTTGAGTTCTTAGCCTTATGCCAGTGTCACAGGTATCCATCTAGTGTATTTTTCTTGGATTGGAGTGAGAGTGCAGCTTCCCTGGCTTCCTGATTGTGTTTTTTCCTGATACTTCCCAAGTCGGTACAGTGAAGCTACAACTCACAGTGTGCATTTTGACCAGTATTGTTCTTCCATGCGTCTTGCTGCATCAGAAACACCTCACCCCGGGACGCCTCACACCGTTTTAGTGCCCAGTATTTCCTGACTTGCTTTTCTTGAAAGGATAGCTGTGAATTCAAGTGAAACAAAAGTACTGGTCTAGATAGAGTCCCTTTCTCTGTAGAATCAGCATATCCGTGGGTTTACAGGCTCAGTGCCAAGTCCAGGTGTGAGGTTCAAGAGTGTGTTTGTGTTCGGTGTAATGCCTTTCTTACTGCAGAGCGCACGTTGGAGTCCTCTCCGGACTGCCCTGCTCATGACGGCTCCCAAGGCCTTAGAGTTAGTGGATAATCTTTGAAGATTCCAGCAACAGGCATGCCTTCATTCTCATTAAAAAAAAAAAAAGAATGTGTATTAAAATCTTTCTCTGAATCTCTAAAGGTGTTTTACTGAATAATTCCTAACCAATCTTCATTTTAAACTGGGGCTTGGCCCTTCTCCCTTCATCACTATTCCTGGATGCCTGGAGGAATGGTGTTTCCGTATTTCCTTCTCTTCCCTGTCCATTATTCCTTACACACGACCGCTAAGTTAGCTTTGTTAAGGTTTCTCATGGGTTTTGTTTAGTGCAGCCACCCTTTTGGCATGGAAGGCTGCCATCCTTTGTTTCCACCAACCACTCTGTTATCTCCCTAAGTACCTGGCACCATTTTACAATAAGTAACCTGTTGAGTTGAAACTGGAACATTCGAAAAGTCTGACCAGCGGCTGCCATGAACTGCCACGTGGTTTTCATGGTCATGTGGTCCCCCCGTGCTTCTTGGAAATGCTGTGTAAAATGGGAGTGACATGGAGCCATTCAGTCTACCAAAGGGCATGACTTTTGCTCTTTGACAGACTTTCATGAAAATGTAAAAATGAATTCTCTCCCTTCTACTTTATTAGCTACTGCCTGGTAACTTTTCTACTTCCTAGAATGGATTTTCTAGAATTCTTCTATTTTCTTAATGTTTTGTTTTTCCTTTCTGTTCTGAATAGTAGCATCATTGCAATATAAGAACTTGTAAATGTCTTTTGGGATTTTGATCCAGGAAAGCCCGCAGCTCCTCTAAGATCTTATCCTAAACATGGAAGAAGTGAATAGTCAAGTCATAAAATTTGAAACTTGACGTTTATGTGAAAAGTCAAAGAACTTGCATAAGTAACAGCCTTAGAAATAATCTGTCTCTGATTTCATGTAAGCGGAAACAATAGAGTGGGGATTTTATAGAATATTATCTCCAGGTCTAGGAGGTCGACCTCATACTTGGGCTGCCTCCTTGCATCCCTGTAGCACGTGATGAAATGCTGTCCACCTTTTATAGCGATTGAATGATTTAATATTTTCCCTTTTACATTCCCGTCACTCAGGCTTTGAGGATACTCTTTATTCATATTTTGTTTCCTTTTTGGAAACTTCTGCATGCTTTTTACCTTCCCACAGTGTCCAGATTATTTCCCTTTTTCCTTTCTAAGGTGCAGCCAAAGACTATTTTCATAGCATTTTAGAAGTTCTCAATTCCAAGTATCTGATTAAAAAAAAAAAGATACAGCAAATGCTTTGATGTATGATCCCTGCTGTTTTCCCTTTGGTGCCATTCGAACCCTTTTGTACATTTTAGAGCCTCATTTTACTTTAAGGTTTGCGTGCTGGCTATGTGTGTATTGTTTTATAAAAATTCAAACTAGAATCTGTTTAATTCCCAAATGGTGATTTCTATAGCAATGAATAATAAGTGTTTTTAACAATTATTTTCCTCATGTTATTATTGATGGAGAACTCAATTTTAATGTGCATGACTTTAGAAGACTCCATGAACTGGTTTCTAATTAAATAGACTGCCTTCAATGAACCGTTCCCTCTGAAGGGAAGTGAAGACTGGGGGAGAAGAGTAAGGATTATTATGACAGGTAAGTTTTAAATGTTCCTACATGTTATCTTAATTCATGCCATATGGCATTTTTAAGATAAGAAAATGGAAGCAAAGGAGTTGGCACATCTTTTTATTCCTACTTCTGACTGGAGAGAGTTTTATAAAAATAAAAAAGGGTAAAACTATAGTAAGCCTGTATATTGTATCAAATATAATTATTTTTCTCACTTTAGCTTCTTTATAGAGATAGGCAAGATACATTACTTTCAGAAACCCCTTTGACATTGTTTCCAAATTATTTATTTTACTTTGTTCATCAATATTACATAATAATTTGAGGTCAGGGAAGTGAAACTACTTACCCGATGTCTGGATTCATTCCTCTCTGGTCCAGTGATTGTTTGCTCTTCTGTTTAAGTAAAGATGTGAGAATTGAAAAATCCCCTTCACAGCCTGTGAGCTCCCAGGCCCCAGCCTTTGGCGCAGTGCTTCTTAGAGAGTGGAGATGACTCGCGTTAGGATTACCTGGGGGTGTTGTGTCTGTATTCATCCCGAGATGTGCTGCGCCAGAGGCTCTGGGGTAATGGTCAGGATTCTGCTTTACAGTAAGGAAGCAGATTGTTAAAGCAGAAGCGCACCAGGTTTAGCTTCATCTTAAAAAGGGAATCTCCATTATCTCTTTTTCTCTATATGGGTGGAGGAGGAATTCAGTCTTGAAATCGCGAAGTAGTATATATTCACACAGTTTCCATGGATGGAAAAATTAGCTTCTGTACTTCACTGTTCACCTTAAAAGGGAAGGGAGATAAGAACTAGCATTAATTCAATGACTTTTATATGCCAGGCTCTGTGTCAGGGCCGTGGCAGGCCCAGGCGGAAGAGGGCTCTGGGGATCCTGGGAGCAGGGAGATACAGTTTCTTGAGACTTACTTGTCTGCCACAGCCTTTGACTGACCTCAGTTTTGTGACGCTGCACAGCATCATGAAGCTGGGGTTGCAGGTAGGCCTAGTTTTGAGATCTGACTCCACCACTTAACTAGGTTTAGTTACTTTTTGTGTTTTTTTTTGTATTCATCTGTAAAATGGGAATATTAATAGTTTCTCTGAGAATTAAATGAGATGATACATATAAATCATTTTGTCTCATATGAAGCCCTCAATTTTGGGGAAGTAGAGAAAACAGAAGCTAGTAACTTACAAAAACCTAAGAATCCTGATAAATGGCAGGCGATTACCATGATGCGGGGAGACCACGAGTAACCGGGGGCAGATATTAATGTGCCGTCTATGTTAAGGCTATATGTTTCCTGTTTATATCATCCGTTTTGGTTTGGATACTGTTGCTGTCCGTTTTAAAAATTTAATGATTTTCATTTCTATTTTTCTTTCAACATATGAAAGTTTTCAACCCATTTATATTTTTAATCCATGGGACTATTTTGTAGACTTGTAATTTTAATTTGATTTTGCATTCTGGTCAGAGGCTATTACCTCTGTGCCATTCTACGACTGCACGTGTCGTGTGGACACCTACTGCTCAAGCCCCTGATCAGCTTTTGTAAACTTTTTGTGTGTCTTGAGGATAATGCTTATTCTCTGTCTAATGTAGCTACACAGACACAAAACATATCTCCAAATGATCAAACTCATGAATTATGCTGTTCAAATCATCTATATTCTTTTTTTTTGTCTGGTAATTTGTTAGTCTGAGAAGAAATGGAAAAAAAAAACAGTGATTAGGGAATTGTCAGATTTTCTCACAGTTTTATAAATTCATGCTTCATAGGCCTGAGGTTATGCTGATAAACACATAGAGACTGTGTGACAGACAGATATACTTTTTTTTCCATCCCTTCACTTTCAACATATTTCTTAGATGTGTTTCTTATATTTATTTTATGACTGGACTGTTTATTATCCATTCAGAGCATCTGTATCATTCAAATGGAAATTTAATCGATTTAAATTTAGTGTGTTTATAGATACATTTTGCTCTTTCATTATATATCTCTTTACCAGGCTTTTTATCTTTGCGGCTACTGCTTTGCATTTCTTTCTTAAAAAAATCCTTTCCTGTCTTCCAGTGGAGTAACTGAGTTTTCCAACTACTTCCTTTCCTTATTCTTTTCCCTATTCCTTTCCTATTCTATTCAAGTGGCTTCTAAATTACTTATTTCTCTTGTTGTCCATCCTTAAGCTTTAAACCTGCATCCCTGACTTAAAACGTCCTGGTAATCACCATATCCATCCTTATCTCAGCAGTTCAAGGACTTTTAGAATACTTAAATTTCCAACTTTCTCCTTATTTTCCTAGTTATTCTTTTTGAGTATTGTAATTCTACCTTATTTTAAAACATGAAATTATTCCTCATTTTAAAAATAAGTTAACAATTATATAGTTTTATCAACAAGTGCACCTCTTTCCTAGTGCTCCATTGCTTCTGCATACCATTTTCTTCTTTCAGGTTCAATTTCCATCTTAGAAAGTATATCCTTTATTATTTCTTTCAGAAGGTAACAGTGTCTGGTAAGCTCTCTCTTAGTCCTTTACTAAAAATTCTTATGATCTTATTCTTGAATAGTAATTTAGGTGTGTAGAGAAATACAAACATGCATTTGTTGAAGGTATTGCTCCATTGTCTTCTGTAAAACTATTGTTGACAAAAAATATGCATTCAAGTCTCACTCTTTTATAGAGAAATGACTATTCTTCAGCTATATTCCTGGGTGGCTAGTAAGCTTCTTCACTGCTTCTCTGGGCTTCTAGTTCAGGGTTACTTGTCTTTATTTCATGAACAGGGCTACCCTCAATTTCTTGGCTTCATAGTGGGGATTCATTCTAGGCCTTCTAACTTTGTGTGAGCCGAGGTCACCACTGTCCTTACATGGTTTTTGAAGCCCCAGTTTCCCATTCCATGAGGTGTATTATACCACCCCCCCAACAATCCGACCCCCTGTCTTTTCATTCTGAGTTTTTGTTTTGCCACCTGATAATTTCTCTGACTTTCTTTCAAGGTCAATTCTTTTTTCTTTTTCTTTTATTGAAATATAGTTGATATACAATATTGTATTGGTTTCAAGTGTTTAACAAAGTGATTCAGTAGTTTCTACATTATTAAATGTTTATCCCAATAAATATTGTTACTGTCAACATACAGTGATATTGCAATATTATCAACTATATTCCCTATGCTGTACTTTCATCCTCATGGATAATTTATACCATAATTGGTATTTTATGCCTCCTTATCCCTTTCACCTCTTTCACCTGCCTCCACTTATGCATCTCACCTATGGCAACCATGAGTCTCTTTTCTGTGTCTGTGAGTACATCTCTTGTTTGTTTTGTTTTGTTACATTTCACATATCAGTGAAGTCATGTGGTATTTGTCTTTCTATGTCTTGCTTATTTTGCTCAACAAAATACCTTATAGATCCATCCATGTTGTCACAAATAGCAAGACTTCCTTTTTATGGCTGAGTAATATTCCATTGTATATGTACCATATCTTCTTTATCCATGCATCTGTGGATGGACACTTAGTTTGCTTCCATGTTTTGGCTATTGTAAATAATGCAGCAATAAACTTGGAGATACATATATCTTTTGATTCAGTGATTTTGTCTTCTTTGGACAAATTCCCAGAAGTGAAATTGCTGGGTCATATAATATTTTCATTTTTAGTCTTTTGAAGAACCTCCATACAGCCTTCCACAGTGGCTGGACCAATCTACATTCTCACCAGCAATGTTAAAGGGTTCCCTTTTCTCCACATCCTTGCCAACACTTGTTATTTCTTGTCTTTTGGATAGTAGCCCTTCTGACTGGTGTGAGGTGATATCTCTTTCTAGTTTTGATTTGCATTTCTCTGATTAATGATGTGAGACATCTTTACTTAAACCTGTTGCCCATCTGTAGGCATTCTTTGGAAAAATATCTATTCAGGTCCTCTGCCCATTTTTTAATTGGATTATTTATTTATTTATTTTTGGTATTATATGAGTTCTTTATATGTTTTGGATACTAGCCCATTATTGGATATACCATCTGCAAATTCATATTCTCCTATACTATAGGATGCCTTTTTGTTTTGTTGATGGTGTCCTTTGCTGTGCAGAAGCTTTTTAGTTTGATATAGTCACACTTACTTAGTTTTGCTTTTGTTTCCCTTACACAGTGAGATGAATCCAGAAAAAAACTACTCATGCTGATGTTCAAGAAATTCCTGCCTACGTTTTCATCTAAGAGTTCTGTGGTTTCATGTCTTACATTTAGTCTTTTAATCCATTTCAAACTTTTTTAATGTATGGTGTATTACTTTGGTCCAGAGTCATTCTCTTGTATGTAGCTGTCCAGTTTTCCTAACACCATTTATTGAAGTGACTGCCTTTTCCCTATTGTATTTTCTTGCCTCCTTTGTTACATATTAATTTGACCACGTAGGTGTGCATTTATTTCTGAGCTCTCTATTCTGTTCCTTTGATCCATGTGTCTATTCTTGTGCCAGTACCATACTGTTTTAATTGCTTTAGTTTAACAGTATAGCTTGAAATCAGAAAGCGTGATACCCCCAGCTTTGTTCTTCTTTCTCAAAGTTGCTTTGCTATTTGGAGTCTTTTGTGGTTCCCTATAAATTTTATGACTATTTGTTCTAGTTCAGTGAAAAATGCCTTTGGTATCTTGATAGGGATTGCATTAAATCTGTAGATTGCTTTGAGCTGGATGGCCATTATGACAATACTAATTCCTCCTATCCATGAGCATTGAATACCTTTCCATTTATTTGTGCTTTCTTTAATTTCTTTCATGAATGTCTTACAGTTTTCAGAGTACAGGTCTTTCACCTCCTTGGTTAGGCTTATTCCTAGGTATTTAACTCTTTTCAGTGTAACTGTAAATTAAATTGTTTTCTTGATTTCTCTTTCTGCTAGTTCATTATTTATATGTAGAAATGAAACAGATTTCTGTATATTGATTTTGTATCTGCAACTTTAATGAATCCATTTTAGTTTTAACAGTTTTTTTGGTGGTGTCTTTAGGGTTTTCTATATATAGTATCATGTCATCTGCAAATAGTGATGGTGTTACTTCTTTCTTACAAATTTAGATGCCTTTTATCCCTTTTTTTGTCTGATTGCTGTGGTTGGGACTTCCATTACTATGTCATACAAGTGGTGGACATCCTTGCCTTGTCTCTAATCATAGAAGAGTGGATAGCTTTTCACCATTGAGTATGATGTTGGCTATGGTTTTATAATATATAGCCTTTTTCATATTGAGGTTGTTCCTTCTGTACACACTTTTCTGAGACTTTTTATCACAAAGTGTGTTGAATTTTGTCAGGTGCTTTTCAACATCTATTGAGATGATCATATGGTTTTTATCCTTCCCTTTGTTAATGTGGTATATCATATTGTTTGATTTGTGGATTGGAACCATCCTTGCATCCTCAGAATAAATCCAGTTTAGTTCATGATGAATGATCTTTTCAAAGTATTTTTGAATTCGGTTTGCTAATATTTTGTTGAGGAGTTTGCATCTATGTTTATCAGAGTTATTGTTTTGAAGGATGTTATTTTATTTTAATGTAGTAGCTTAATTAGCATTAGTTTATGGTGGGAAGAAAGTTCATGTAAGTCAATTTAGTCTATCATTATGTCACAGCCCAAATACATTTTCAAACTCATTTTTTCCTAATCACACATTGTATCGAATATCAGTTACATGCCATAATTTCCATGCTATAATATTTCTTTGGAAGCTCTATACTTTATAATCTAATTACTTCAGTTATGGAATTTAATTCAGAACAGGACAGGTCCTGGACATTCTGAGATCCAATTAGAATTTCATCCTATGGCAGAGGAAGGCTCATGCAAAGAAAAGTTATTGTATTAAAACACTTTGTTACTCAAAATCTTAACAGGAAACAGATGGTATACTCAAGTGGGCTAATTAAGCAAAGTTTGATGAAGGTAATAATTTAACAGTTGGGAACAGAAAAAACAACAAGTCATGGTTGAACACTCTGGGACTAGTAGAGCAGCGAGTAGTTCTACTTCTGAGCCTGGGGGGAATCTGAAATCCCTCTGAAGAAAACTTTAATCATGGCTCCAACTGTAGGAGACACCTATTAGACAGTGACTGTGGTCACAGTGGAGAAGATTGGCCACAGTGACTAGTATTGGCAGGGAGGAAAGAAAGTAGAGGTGGTGGGGGTAAAAATATTGCCAATTTCTTTCTTTACCTCTCATCTCCTGATGGTAAATTATTGTTTTGAAGAATATATACATTTTATCTATATTTTCAGATTTATTGGCAGAATATCATAGCAATTTTTAGCATATGACCTGTCAGCATCTTTCTAATGTCTCCTTTTTATTTTTAATATTGTTTATTTGTACCTTCTCTTTTCTTTGAAGAATTCTGTGATCTTGTTTTAATTTGAGTGCTTATCTTAAAATTCAGCCATTTAAATTACAGGATGAAACATTTAAGATTATTAATTTCCCTGAATGCTGCCTTAGCTACTTTCCAAATGTGTTAATATGTAGAATTTAATTATTCTGTCCTAAATGTTTTCTAAATATCTGGCTTAGTTTGGTTGGGCTGCAATAAAACATACTATTGAAAGGTGTTTTAAACACCAGAAATTTATTTTGCCACTGTTCTGAGGCTGGAAGTCTAAGATAAGGGTGTCAGCATGATTGGTTTCTGGCAAGGGCTCTCTTCCTACTTACAGAGCCCATCCTTCTTGCTGTATTCTCATTTGGCAGAGAATAAGCAAATTTTCTGGTGTCTCTTCTTAGAAGGCCACTAATTTTGTCATGAGGAAAACATCCTCATGAACTTACCTAAACCTATTATCTCCCAAAGGCCCCCATCCTCAAATACTACCACACTGGAGAGTTAGTGCTTCAATATATGAATTTGGGGAGACAAAATTCAGGTCATAGCACTATCATTATAAAATTTTCTTTTACCCATGAGTTAGAAGTGAATTTCTCAATTTGTGAACATCTATAGTTTATTAGGTTTTTATACTGACTTCTCAAAAAGTTGCTTGTCCAAAAATTGATGTCAGGGAATGTGATCTGTCTGATATTAGTTTTGAAAAAATTTGTTGACTTGCTTTTGTATTGGATATGCAAGTACTTTTGGCAACATTTTATGTATGTTTGTGTTTGAAATATATTTTGTTTAAAAATAGTCTTTCATTTTCAGTTACATTGATATATATATACATGTATAGCTGCATATTTGTATGTTTATAATTTCATCATGCTTATAAATTTAGTTGATCGTTTTATATTGTCCCTTTTTTGATTTATCATTGCTGAGTGGTATGTTTAAATCTCCCATTATAAAGGATAATTTGTCTGGTTTTTTGGTGGTTCCATCAACTTTTTTCTTTCTATACTTCTTATAATGTTATTTGTACATATATTCAAAATTGTATCTTCCTGATTATTTGAACAGTTATTATTATGCATGTATCTGTTGTATCTAGTAATGGTTATTGTAAGTATCTTTGCTGTTCACATGATAAATCAGCTTTTGGGTTAACATTTCTAATGTGTTTCCATTCTAGTACTTTATTCTATTTTTCCTTAGTTTTCTAAAATTTTCTCTCCTTTGTTTTAACCATGTTTAGATTATGTTTTTCTCATTCTGTTTCTCCTCATTCAGTAGCATTATCTACTCTTTTCCTATTCTTATAACATTTGCGCTAGAAATCGGCATATTATTAAAGTCAAACTTGAATCAATATACTTAGTCTCATCCCCCCAAATAAAAAACATGTATAATGCATTAATTCAGATGTCTCTGCTCCTGATGTATATCCTATTTTGGTCTATTTTTTTAATTTCTATTTTTTTTTTCTGTTAACTCCACTCATCAGCATTGTTACTATTTTTTTATCCATATGATTTTTTATGTAGACTTATTCACACTTTTACAAATACCTTTTCATTTCTTATTACATCTCAGATACTTTCTTTAAGGTTTACATTCAATGTCCATATCTTTCTTCTGCCTATGCCTTTTAGAGAGAATCTGTTGTGAATTAAGTTTTTAGTAGCAGTGTGCTAAAATATTCTTGTTCTTATATCCTTTGTGGCCTCCTTATTTCTGATAAGATTTTATTTTCTTGCCTAGTTAAATTGAAAATTTGGTTCTAAACTTTTAGTATGTGTGCATCGTGTGTGCATACTTCTTGCCAAATAGCTTCTCAATTTTTTATAATGCAGTTTCGTTTAAATGAACAATAAAGATGAGTTGACATTGGCTTACAAAGAACCACAAAATTTTACATTAAATTTCTCAGTCCAAAGTATCATGATTGCACTTCATCCCTTTAATTTTCTGAAAGCATTTTTCTTATGATATAATTACAAAATCTACACTGAGGTAATATCTGAAGTGTCTGATAACCTGTCATAGCAGGTATGAAAATATTGAGTAATGTCAAAACATGTAGATTTAAAAAAATTATATTTAGGTAGAAGTTATTTTGACTCCTTAATGCCTATGAGAGAGAAGCTTTTAAAGTCAAGTGCTTTGGATGTATTTTTGTGCAAAGTCATGTTTAAAATGATTAAGTAATGGCTAATCCAAAATCAGTAACTAAAAGCTAGCCACATCAACAGCAAATAATGAACGGGAATAATGCTGGTAATTAAGGCGTCACAGGAAATATCCATTTTTGTACTCTGCTTTATTCTTTAGACACTTGGAAAACGTGTTCAGCCCGCGTTCTGCAGGGTGTTGCATCCTAGGCAGGTGTTCTGACAGGATGCTCGTGCACTTTGCCTCTTTGGCCACTGGAATCTCACAATTTTGTTTTTGAGTTCATTGTGTTCATATATCTAAGTTTACCAATATGAAAAGAAATTATTTTGCACTTGTAAAAAAAAAAACCAAAATGTTGAGAATGTTAAGCCATATATCATACACTTTTATACTTAACTGATGCATGGACACACATAAACACACACATATGAAATTAGCAAACTTGAAATGAGGTCCAAAACGTTTCTGGTATTAATATCCAATATTTCTTCACCAGAGAATTGGTGACACTTTGGCAGATATGTCTCAGGACGACGTCTTTATTCTGGTCCAGTTCATGCTCTTTTTTAACTTTATTCAATATTAGCTTTTGCTCCAATTCTGGGTGTAGCTGTTTAATATTATTAGCAGATATCTCTTAGTTCTCACTGTTTGCCGAAACCAAATTCTGCAACTACAGTGTCCTTTATTTCTACTTCTAAGTAGATTCTCTGCAAAGTGCCAGCTCTGTGGCTTTGCTGGATGGCTTACCTTCTTCTGGGTGGTGGTAGTGGTTTCTCTTTGCTTTGAGTGCTCAAATCTGCCTCGGAGAGCTCCCTTCTCCATCTCTCTCCATCGCCCCTTCCAAGTGTGCTTGGCTCTCAGTTGATCCCACTATATAAGCCTGGAAATGCTCCTCTTTCCTTCTCACCATCAAATAAAATCAGTGCTTATATTCTGCTAACTTTGTATACTAAGTGCCTTTTAATTTTTTCATTTTTATTTGTTCTCACTATCATTGCTCTCATTATTTCTCAGTGCTGTTCTTCTCAGAACCCAGATACGAGGGAGTGATCATTTCAGAGTGAGCTATTCAAAATGCAGTTCTGACCTTGTCATTCCCAGGCTTACCCTTAGAACACCTCCCAGGAAAGAGATATTAAGAAACACAAACCCACCATGACTCAGCCCCTGATTATTTCTCTGCTCTTTCCTTTCTTATCCTCACCAACCTTTGCATTTCATGCCGTAATGCTTCTAAAATGTTTTTCGCATCTCCCCAGCTGCATTTAATCATGTTTTCTGTTTGGATTGTTCTTTCTGTCCCTTTTCATGTGTCTAATTCCTATTCATCCCATAAGCCCCAGTTTAACTATTTTCATCTCCGTGAAACCTTCACCTGGAGGCTCCAGACTTTTCACTGAGCTAAGTAGCCTTGTGCATTCCAGAAGTTGTGCAGCGCTGTATGCATAATGTTGGAGTGATCTGCTTTATGTCTTTCCCTCCAGTCAACAAACTCTTCTAGCTCAAATACCCTCTATTTTTCATTATTGTATATCCAGCCTTTCACATGTAGTATATGCTTTAAAAATAGCTAAATATGTAATTTCTTATACAAATCTAAATTGAACTTTATAAAAGACTTCAAATGTCATCCAGCAGGGCCTCCAAATTTATTCACAGGATAACTTTAAAAGATGAAAATTTGCTCCCACAGAGGATATTAAGTAGAATATGCTGTATACGTTGAAGGCAGTGCCAAAGAGTGATTTTAAAAAATTTTGAATACTGCTCTTATTGTTACAATAAACCGAGTATCTCCCCCAGATGACCAATTTGAAGACATAAACAACCACTTGGATGTATGTTTGTTGAAAAACATGACAATTTTATGTTTTGGCATTCATCTTCTTTTATAATTGTACCAATACTCATGTCCAAGGAAGTGTGATTTAGAATCTGCAGCAATGTAGGGCTCCAGTAGAATGAGGCAAAACAGGGAGAAAAGAGTAATCTTAGTTATTTAAAAATCTATGATTTACAATCATAATAAACTATGAGTTTCCTGCAGTTGTTGTCAGAGTCTAACATCCATTCTAAAGCCTCTTCCTTTCTCTATGCCTCTTGTCTTCTATTCTGTGTTTTGTCCTTTTTTCCCCCCTCCTGGATGATGGGTATATATATTCTACTCATAGAGGTACCTTATCCCCCATACTTGAGCAGCTATGACATCCTTTTCATCAGTTAGGAAGATAAGGTTGTGTGTAAGAGACAAGCACAGCTGCAACATGTTATTAAATGATGGCTAAAAACTAGGGAGAATGTAAATCATCCAACAAATTGTGTATCATTAATTCTTGGTGCCAGTTTGAGGTAGGAGAATAAAAATTTTTATCTCCTACCAACTACGCTGAAAAGTCTCAAATTTATGTTGATACATCTATGTTTCAATAATTCACACAAGACCCACTCTTATAAATTAAACAGAAATATTACAGAAGATGGGCTTCATGATAGTAGGAGACATACTTAGTTTTCTTTTACATTTTACTGTAGTACATAGATTTGCTGCTAAGAGACTTGGTTCTCAATTATCTAAAGAAAGAAAACAGAAAGGGTAAAATATTTTTGGCAAAAGTAAATTTCTTATAAATCTATTTTCACTAGAACACCCTCAGTGATACAAGACTGTAGTTGCTGCCAGAAGATTTCTAGGCTTCCACTGCCATTTTTGTAGCTCAGCTCAGTGGGGGAACTGCCCCAGTTCAAGCACAACTCCCTTGATGAAATGGTCCACACAGGAGTTTTGGGAGTGTTGCAAAGTTTGGGGTGTGTCTGTGAATTTCTGTTCATTTTTGAGGGGACTGATGAGCTTTCTGAGGCCATTACTTTATGACATTAAGTGATAGGTAGTGGAGGGGATCAGATTATTTTCTACAGACAAAGGAGTTGTGATTTTATTTTTGTCTGAAACTTTTAGTTGCATTGATTAGACTTGACAACTGAAGTTCTTGTATGAAAGGCCCATTGTATATCATGGATTGCATAGAATTATAATGGGTTTCCTTGGTATAACACCTGTGGGCAGGCTTTGGTAAGGCAGAACCTCCCACTAACTTCAAGCCTGTTGGAGAAGTAGTGGTGTTTCAGTTTCCTTAAACACAAATCTCATTGCTTCAATTATCAGAGGATTTTAAAAATCTGCATTATATTCAATTCAAAGTCCTTAATAAGAACTCTTCAAGAAGGAAACTGAAATGAAAACAAATTGTTTTACGCATTTGATCCTGAAATAAAAGGAAAGCACATCTACATTAAGGCAAATCATATCTTCTCTTGGTTCCAGTCACATCAACTGTGATGGAGTGGAAGAGGCCACAGTGGCAACTGAACAAAATCACCTGTTATTTTAAACATAGGATGGTCGTGAAACAAATTGCATCCTACATGAATTTCTTTTCTTTCTTTCTTTCTTTTTTTTTACTGCAGGATGTTCTACAGCTGTTTCTTGAGGCATTTATTTTGGGTATAAACAGTTTATTGTGTACAGACAACAATGAAAACCAGCAGTCTAATGCCCAAAAAGACCAAATTCTGTGTTGAAATAATACCTGAGGGGAAATAAAGCTGAGTGAGTGGGATGAAATCTTATTGGAAAGTGATCTTTCTTCTAAGTTATGAGAGTTCGTAGTCTCCTAGGTTTTTGATGAGCTTATTTAAAATCTATGGGGGGGAAATTAGCTTAAAGTTGCTGACAGCGAGAAAAACCAGGGAGCGATATTTGAATGTTCAAGGACTTTTCCCTCAGACCTCAAGTAGTTTGATTTTCCTATTTACCTCCTTTGTCTTTTGATAAAAAAGAAGAGAGCCCTTTGAGAGGACAATTTTAAGGTCTTAATCCATACTTCTTTCCAGTTTATCTTTTACATTCAAAATAAACACCTTTAAAAGAATCCTTTTTTGTACTAGAGAGCTAAATGCTAAGCTTAGGTATCAGCAGCTAATTAACTTCACATCTGGGGGGGGGGGATTGTCAGTGAACTCTATCTCCTGAATATTTATTAAAGGATTTGTAAAGAATAAGCTATTTTCAGAAAACTAGAGTTGATCGAATATTCTTACATCTGGTCAGTTGAATGGAAGCATGTGACCCTCTCCAAGCTGCCTTACAGCCCAGTGTCTGCACTGGAGTGGGAGCTGGCACACGGTCTCGGGTGAACCGATGCTTTTCATTTTGATATCTTAACCGGCTTCTACTTTTCAAGAAATTTCACTATGTGCCCTGGAAACCATGTGCCAGTCTCTTGCTCTTGAATCTCAGCATCGCTTTTGGGATCTTGGTTCATGTTCTCACGTGCTGCCTCAGGCTAGGAACGTGTGTGGCTTGTCTTAGGGAGCACCGGGGTGCGAACTGCGTCTCCCACCCGCCGCACCTGCTGCGGTCACTTGTGCTGTGCGCTAGCGTCAGAGTCAGCGCTCTTCTCTTCTCTCCTGGAAAGAGAGGCCTCTCTTCTTTTGTTTTATTTCAGCAGGAAGACAAAAATCTAAGTCAAATGAAAAACAAACTAGAGATAGTTGCTTCCCGGGGAATTCACATAATCCTGTTAGTGGCCTTCCCCTCCTCCTGGTCTGGGAGCTGGGAATTCAGAGGATCCTGGGATCTCAGATTTTCCGCAGCTCTCTTACTGGGCGTCACTCGTGTTTTCTCACCAACCTGGGGAAAACTGAAGAGGTTGAGTACAGAGAGCAGAGACTCAGAGGAACCGCCTTACTGTCAGCTGGATTCAGTTAATCCCAAGTAAACCTGAAGTGCAAGCTTCCTGGTGAGGAAAGCAGACCCCTTGCTGTTCCTCCCGCTGATAAGGGTGTAGGAAAAGAGCCTGAAAGGTAGACACCACCACAGTGCCTGCGAGGGATCAGGGGTAGTGTGCTGCTGCAAAGCCACTACTTGGTGATCGCTCTTTGGAAGGGGGTGGGAAAATTTTAAATTCAAGCTGAAGTTCCCAAATTAGGAAGTTGATGGAGATATCAGCAACATAAAATTCAGGAAGAAGAGCAAGTCAAAAGAGAGTAAGTGAGTTTAAACCTGTTAACATTGTGCCATTGTTTTCAATGGGATATAAGTGTTAACTATAGAAGGAAGGAGGAAATTCTTGGAGAGATTAAGTTGAAGATACAATTTGGGAAAAAACAGAGGTGACATCTGTAACTGAGAGTGGATTGAAACTAGTCTCCCAGGGACGACAAAGTGAGAAATAAAACCTGAGGAGAGCAGTAAGGGCTTGAAGGAAGCAGGCATGTGGGCAGAAAAGAAAGGAATGATAGAGGTGAAGCTGAGATAGAAATGCCATGGCAATTATTAGGGGAGGAGAGAGTTTCGGGGAGAAAGGAATGATCTTCATCAATACTTGTGCACACATCAAGAATGATGAAAACTGTATATGATCATTAAAATGTTCATTCTGAAAGCATGATTTCATTCAAGCAGTGTGACCAACGCCTACTACAAATGGTTGAAGAGTTGAGTTAATAGTAAGGCAGACAGAGTCCACCCACAGGTATTATGCTGCTCTTCCAAAATGTTCCCCAGGATTTTTCTTCAGAGACATACCCTAAGGTTATAATCCCACCAGTGTGCAAAGATGCAGGTGAAAAATCTTTATTGCAGCACAGAGGAAAATTGATACCTAGCTTAAGTAACCCATACCAGCAATTAGGTTTAATATTCCATGCAATCAGATCAAATACAATCATTTTCATGATATAGAGATTTGTTTTTATTGACATAGAAAGTCGTTTGTTATAAATGGTCAGTGATGTACATTTATAGTTATGTTAATTAAATATGTTAAATACATTTCCTTATGTATTAGTGAATACCTCTAAATAATTACACTGAGATATCAACCAATCTAATCTTTTCTCTTTAATTTTTTGTATTTTGTAATTTTTAAGTAAAAAATGGTTACTACTTTTGTAATAAAAAATGGGAATGAATCTGAGAAAGGAACTTAGAGATCAAATAGTAACTGCATGACTTTTCACGATGAAGGAAAGGATTTGGAGTTGGGGGATTGGACATGTATCCAGTAAAGAAGAAAAAGAAGGCATGAGGCAGAAGTCTAAAGATAGACTGGGAGGAATAACTTGTTGAGGAAAGATTCTGAAAAATGTGCAAAGAGCAGGGATCACACTGGGTTTAATTCCATAAAGGAGGGAGAATTCTATAATAGAAGAGAAAAACAGATTAGATGGCTAAACATATAGAAACATTTTTACATGGATAGATGAAAAATTGAGATAGGTCAGATGACTATTTACTTGTTTAAAAAGTTCAAGAAGTCATGAGCTAACGGTAAGAGGATGTATGTGGGGACTTGGAAGAAATGGAGACATTTTGGAACACAGAAATACAGTAGAGAAGCAGTGAGGGAAGACAATCTTGATAAAATAATGTCAGGAGTCAGACTGCAATTGGACAGTCTGAATTTGCCGTGGAAAATTTTGCTTTAGTCGCTTTATGAGGTAATGGGGTTAAAGCCAGCCTTTTCATATACATCAGTTTTAGAGTCCAGTGAAGTGAAGGAACGCTTCTGCGCTAATCGTGAATGATACTGAGCTGCTATCGATCCAAACAGTGTTCAGGGGAAAAAAATTCCTTGACAAAGCTAGGTGAAAGCACAGATACAGTTACTCAAGTACAGAAACTATCCGTGTCATCACAAAATGCATTTTCAAGGACAAAAATACATCAGTCCTGATGGGAGATACTTTATTAGGCCGCTAAATTCTTCAGACTTTTCTGCAGCTTTAAAAATCAAACTTGCTTGACTGAGTTTTCTGGTCTAGATTCCCACATACTTGCAATATTATTATTAGCTTGAATTAGGGGTGGCTTTGCCTTATGCATTTGGAAGAATTGGTAGGAAGGTGTTTCTCCTTCTTGCCTTAAGGGATTCAGGTTAGGAAAGTCACTTGAGGACATTTTTAATATTTCTGAATTCTGTGGGAAAAATTAAGCTGGTTTAAATATACTGATAGGAAGGTAATCAGCTGGTGGTGCACATTTTCATTTCCTCTCAGTTTATAATGCACAGAATTGCCTTGGAAGAGGTGCTGCATTATAGAAGAGCTAAGACTGATAGTCTAAAGTCCATTCTGTGTTGTAAATGGAAAGGGGGCAGAGAAGGAAGCATAAAGATTAAGGGGAAGATGGAATGATTTTTTTCATCCTGTCAAATGACTGTTTATATTGGGCAATACTGCAGTCTTGTAGGTTCAGCTTGAAAGTTCTTCAAATCAGAGGATCAATTTAATATATAATAAGAGAACTGTACAGGCAAGTCATTTATAAAAATGAAAACATTTCATATCTACTTTTTCACAGAACATGTTTCTCACTTCTGAGACATGGCTATGTTTTGCTCAGATCAGGGAAATAGAAACTAGTGGAGCTCCCCATCTTATAAATTAAAGACATTAGAAGTGTCAGCTTAGTTTGTTTTGATGTATACGTTTACTTACAAGTTTGTAGTCAGCGCAATTAAAAGTGTATTTGAATCTATGGCAATTATTGATCCCTGATTATAGATATCTGTCAAAGAGAGCACACTAATTCAAAACTTTGACCACCTTAAATCAGAAACACTTCTAGTTGCTAACAAACACTTTGAGATGAATAGACAAAATACATTTTTACCTGTGGTGCTGCTTTATTTTAATCAAATTCATTAATAAAGATA
The DNA here is from genome assembly GCA_029783875.1 of Phataginus tricuspis. Classification (NCBI taxonomy): domain Eukaryota; kingdom Metazoa; phylum Chordata; class Mammalia; order Pholidota; family Manidae; genus Phataginus; species Phataginus tricuspis. The sequence continues at coordinate 3,963,288 of JAQQAC010002701.1, read as the reverse complement.
TTACAGTAACAATTCCTGTATTAATTTGGTCAGTCAAGACCCAGAGTAAATGGACTTTCTCAAGTTTGAGAATGAATTTGAGGAACTAGAATAATCAGCTCCTTTTGGGATGACAGCATGTCCATCACCTCTTCTCTGATAGTAGCTGCTGATTCTGCATTTGTAGGACTTGGGCTTGTCTAATGATAATAGTGACAGAAACAGGAACAGGAGGCAGTAATGTGTACCGCTGTTAAAAGGCAGCCGAGTTGTGAGAGGGCCCATGTTCAGGGTCTGCCCCAGCAAGTTATATATTTAGTTTCTTTGAGGTTTGTTTTTCTTTTTCTGTTTTTAAAAAAGGGTAACAGACAATTCATAACTTACTGTTAAGATTTTTAGCATTTCAGTACTTTTCCCTCTCCCCTACTTAGCCCTTCCCCCACAAATGCAAACACAAACCTTTATAGGAAATTGTTATTAGGAAAATTAGTTTGTATAATCGTGGAATAGCTATTATTAAATGGTGTTGCCTTTGGTTGCCATTTTACGGCATTGAGTGAATTAAATCCTCCCTTAACATCAGGCCCACTAGACGACATGTCCCCCTCATTGGAAAAGCCCCTCTGGTGGTGACTGGCTTGTGCATGGGCCATGTAGGCGCTCGGTCTGCGGTACTGTCACTGGGGAGGCTGTAGCGGGACTGAGGCTTCTCAAAACATAATTTGTGCACTAGAAGTTCTTGCAGCTTGTTCTCTTAGAGTAGGAAAATAACTTTGTTTTTGATTAATAATGATCCACCTCAACCCTTTTATTTATGCTTGGAAAATATTTGCTTTCTTTTCCTTAGAGGAAGGACATCACATTTTTTAATCAGTAGGTTCCTTCCTTCCTTCCTTCATTCATTCATTCAGTAGACATCTGTACAACACCCATTCTCTGTCAGGCAGTGCGTTAGACGCTGAGATTTAAGGTTTAAATGGCAAGTCAGATGTATAAACATAAAATGACTGTATTTTGTGGTAATAGCCATAATATACCTATAAAAGGCCTGTTTAAACTCAAGGATATAGCGAGTCACAGGAATTCAAGCAGGATTCATGGATGAGTTTACATTTGGCTGGGAATTAGAGAATGAGTAAAAATTTAGTCAGAAGTAAGTGTGGGGAATGGTTTCTGAAAAAATATGGTTTTAAAAAAAATCACAATGTATTTAGTAATGCCAAATAATTTTTTGTGATAGATATACAGGATGAAATGAGATTACTGAGAGAGGGAGTGGTGGGGATGTGTGTATAAATTATATTTAAGAATAATTAGCTAGCACTTGATAAGCTACCACATTTAAGGTTAGTATCCTAATTCCCCTGAAAACACTAGACTTCATTTTGGACTCTGACCTTACAAAAAAAAAATCTGTTGACTACCGAATAGTAGACATATTTTGTTTACTTTGCTTGTTCTTAGTTTGCAAGTTGTGGGGGATATGGTTATCTAATAGAAGATGCTGGTGTAGTTAAATCCTTTTTAATTCGTAGCTGTATTTGGTACTGTCATTCAGTTGCCCAAGTCACTAGGATGGGAATCCAGGCTCTGTCACGTATTGTGTGAGGATGGGCTACATACTCAACTTTTCTGAGAGGCAGATTGAATCAACCAATACATTTTGCTTTAGTTATTTTGCCTTGCAATATTCTGCCCTTGAATCCATGCGGTGGTACGATAGCACTGGCTTGCACGGGCTTGTGAGAGCTGCTGATGAGTATCTCCTTTCAACGCCGTGTTTGGTAACGTCATGTGGGCAGCTTGAAATTTGACACAGTGGGAGTGTTTACAGCACAGAAATCATCAAATGATACAAATCAGAGCTTTGTCTCCCATACATCAAAGAGGCTTATATTCACACTATTGGATCCACTTTGCCTTATCTGATTCATTAATCAATGTTTAAGTCTTGTAAGTGATAGAAGAAATAGGACAAAAGAAAATTGACCAGAAATGTTTCACTGTTTATGGCAGTGTTACAGCTTACAGGTACCAATCTGGATCCAAGTTCAATTTTTTTTTTAATGTGCCATTGGTTTTTCAAAAAAATAGTTTCATTAAGGCAAAGGCTTACTTTTCAAATAAGCAAGGATGTGTGTGTGCCTGTGTTGTTTTAACCAGAAATTATTTGTTTGCCTGTAAGAGAAATTTATTCCATTTAGCTCAAATGAAAGGGAAATACATTGGAAAGAAAAAAAGAAACAAACCAGAAAAGTCAAGCATATCTGTATCCCAAAACACACAGGGATGTGGGATATGGGATGTGGGGATGCAGCTATAAATTATACTCATGGATATAATTTATACTCCATATTATTGGATCTGGGGACTAGGAAGCTGTTCTACCTTGCTCTTTATTTTGAATGATGTATTTTGCAGTCTCTGCTTTTCTACTGATATTTGTTTCATTCTGTTGTGTCTCTTTTTTAATTGGCTTTCTCTGCTTACTCACTAGAAGCCATGTGACTCAGGATGCTTCCATTCTTCAGCAATGTGCGTGTCTGCCATAAGCAACTCTTGTCTCTCTGTACGTCTTAAATGTGTTTAAATTCTTGTGAGAGAATTGACTCAGTCTAGCTTATATGACCTACCTGAGTCACATGCCAATACTTGATTCAATCTGTTGTGGCCACAAGAACAGGGGTCCTGTAACATGGATTCTGATATATAAGCTCACACTTTCAGCGACGCTTGTAGATGGAGACAGTTTCCAGAGCGGGGGCTATGGTTTAGGCAGACACCCCCAAATGGGTTTACTAACATTTTAGCTAAATTATATGCTCTCTTATTGTAATAATTGAAATCCTACTTTCTTTTCTTTTTTCTTTTTTTTTTTTATATACTCTTCCTCATAGTTCATTTAAAATTTGCACAGAAACTCAAATGCCTTCAGCAGCCAAAAAGACAACAGAGCCTGCGAACCAGCTCTGTCTGTCGGTGTGGAGCGCGGGAGGCTGACGCAGACTCGTGCCAAATGCAGCTCCAGCACATAGGTATTCAGTCTATTTATTTATTTACTTATTTACTTATAATTTTTTTAAGTAATTTATTTTGGTATCATTAATCAACAATTACATGTGTAATATTTTGGTGATTAAACTACCCCCTTCATCAGGTCCCCCCCACCAACCCTATTACAGTCACTGTCCATCAGCATAGTGAGATGAGAATCACTACTTGTCTTCTCTGAGTTGTACAGTCCCCCCCGTGCCCCCCCACCCTATGTCTGCTAATCGTAATGCCCCTTTTTCCCCCTTATCCCTCCCTTCCCACCCATCCTCCCCAGTCCCTTTCCCTTTGGTAACTATTAGTCCGTTCTTGGGTTCTGTGAGTGTGCTGCTGTTTTGTTCCTTCAGTTTTTTTCTTTGTTCTTATACTCCACATATGAATGAAATCATTTGATACTTGTCTTTTTCAGTTTGAGCATAATACCCTCTGGCTCCATCCATGTTATTGCAAATGGTAGGATTTGTTTTCTTCTTATGGCTGAATAATATTCCATTGTGTATATGTACCACATCTTCTTTATCCATTTGTCTACTGATGGACACTTAGGTTGCTTCCATTTCTTGGCTATTGTAAATAGTGCTGTGATAAACATAGGGGTGCATCTGTCTTTCTCAAATTGGGCTGCTGCATTCTTAGGGTAAATTCCTAGGAGTGGGATTCCTGGGTCAAATGGTATTTCTATTTTGAGTTTTTTGAGGAACCTCCATAGTGTTTTCCACAATGGTTGAACTAATTTGCATTCCCACCAGCAATGTAGGAGGGTTCCCCTCTCTCCACATCCTCGCCAACATTTGTTGTTGTTTGTGTTTTGGATGTTGGCCATCCTCACTGGTGTGAGGTGATATCTCATTGTGGTCTTAATCTGCATTTCTCTGATGATTAGTGATGTGGAGCATCTTTTCATGTGCCTGTCGGCCATCTGAGTTTCTTCTTTGGAGAAGTGTCTATTCATGTCCTGTGCCCATTTCTGAATTGGATTATTTGCTTTTTGTTGAGGTGCGTGAGTTCTTTATATATTTTAGATGTCAACCACTTATCGGATACGTCATTTATGAATATATTCTCCCATACTGTAGGAAGCCTTTTTGTTCTACTGATGGTGTCCTTTGCTGTACAGAAGCTTTTCAGCTTGATATTTGTTCATTTTTGCTTTTGTTTCCCTTGCCCGGGGAGATATGTTCATGAAGAAGTCATTCATGTTTACGTCCAAGAGATTTTTGCTTATGTTTTTTTCTAAGAGTTTTATGGTTTCTTGACTTACATCCAGGTCTTTGATCCACCTTGAGTTTACCTTTGTGTATGGGGTTAGAGAGTAGTCTAGTTTGATTATCTTACATGTAACTGTCCATTTTATCCAACACCAGCTGCTGAAGAGGCCGTCACCTCTCCATTGTATATCCAAGGCTCCTTTATCAAATATTAATTGACTGTATATGTTTGGGCTAATGTTTGGATTTTCTATTCTGTTCCACTGGTCTGTGGGTCTCTTCTTGTGCCAATACCAAATTGTCTTGATTTCTGTGGCTTTGTAGTAGAGCTTGAAGTCAGGGAGTGTAATTCCCTCTATTTTATTCCTCCTTCTCAGGATTGCTTTGGCTATTTGGGGTCTTTTGTGGTTCCATATGAATTTTAGAATTATTTGTTCAAGTTCATTGAAGAAAGCTGTTGGTAGTTTGATGGGGATTGCATTAAATATGTAGATTGCTTTAGGTAGTATAGCCATTTTGACAATATTTATTCTTCCTAGCCAGGAGCATGGGATGAATTTCCATTTGTTAGTGTCCTCTTTAATTTCTCTTAGGAGTATCTTATAGTTTTCAGAGTATAGGTCTTTCACTTCCTTCATTAGGCTTATACCTAGGTATTTTATTCTTTTTGATGCAATTGTGAATGGAATTGTTTTTCTGATTTCTCTTTCTGTTAGTTCATTGTTAGTGTATAGGAAAGCAACAGATTTCTGTGTGTTAATTTTGTATCCTACAACTTTGCTGAATTCAGATATTAGTTCTAGTAGTTTTGGAGTGGAGTCTTTAGGGTTTTTTATGTACAATATCATGTCATTTGCAAATAGTGACAATTTGATTTCTTCTTTACCAATCTGGATGCCCTGTATGTCTTTGTTTTGTCTGATTGCTGTGGGTAGGACCTCCAGTACTATGTTGAATAACAGTGGAGAGAGTGGGCATCCCTGTCTTGTTCCTGATCTTAGATGAAAAGCTTTCAGCTTCTCGCTGTTAAGTATGATGTTAGCTGTGGGTTTGTCATATATAGCCTTTATGATGTTGAGGTACTTGCCCTCTATACCCATTTTGTTGATCATGATTGGATGCTGAATTTTGTCAAATGCTTTTTCAGCATCTATGGAGATGATCATGTGGTTTCTGTGGTTCTTTTCATTGATGTGGTGGATGATGTTGATGGATTTTCTAATGTTGTACCATCCTTGCATCCCTGAGATGAATCCCACTTGATCATGGTGTATGATCCTCTTGATGTATTTTTGAATTCAGTTTGCTAATATTTTGTTTAGTAGTTTTGCATCTATGTTCCTCAGGGATATTGGTGTGTAATTTTCTTTTTTGGTGAGGTCTTTGCCCGGTTTTGGTATTAGAGTGATGCTGGCTTCATAGAATGAGTTTGGAAGTATTCCCTCCTCTTCTATTTTTTGAAAAACTTTAAGGAGAATGGGTGTTATTTCTTCTCTATATGTCTGGTAGAATTCAGAGGTTAATCCATCTGGTCTGGGGGTTTTGTTCTTGGGTAGTTTTTTGATTATTGATTCAATTTCGTTGCTGGTGAATGGTCTGTTTAGTTTTTCTGTTTCTTGTTTGGTCAGTCTTGGAAGGTTGTATTTTTCTAAGAAGTTGTCCATTTCTTCTAGGTTTTGCAGCTTGTTAGTATATAGATTCTCATAATATTCTCTTATAATTCTTTATATTTCTGTGGGGTCCGTCGTTATTTTTTCTTTCTCATTTCTGATTCTGTTTATGTGTGTATATTCTCTTTTTCTCTTAATAAGTCTGGCTAGGGGTTTATCTATTTTGTTTATTTTTTCAAAGAACCAGCTCTTGGTTTCATTGATTTTTCTATTGTTTTATTCTTCTCAATTTTATTTATTTCTTCTCTGATCTTTATTATGTCCCTCCTTCTGGTGACTTTGGGCCTCATTTGTTCTTCTTTTTCCAATTTCCATAATTGTGTCTTTAGACTATTCATTTGGGATTGTTCTTCCTTCTTTAAACAGGCCTGGATTGCAATATACTTTCCTCTTAGAACTGCCTTTGCTGCATCCCACAGATGTTGTAGCTTTGTGTTGTTGACATTCGTCTCCATATATTCTTTGATTTCTGTTTTGATTTGGTTGTTAACCCATTGATTCATTAGGAGAATGCTCTCCATGTATTTGTCAGCCTTTTTGATTTCTTTCTAAAATTTATTTCTAGTTTTATACCTTTGTGATCTGAGAAGTTGGTTGGTAGCATTTCAGTATTTTTGATTTTACTGAGGTTCTTTTTGTTGCCTAGTATGTGGTCTTTTCTGGAAAATATTCCATGTGCACTTGAGAAGAATGTGTATCCTTTTGCTTTTGGGTGTAGAGTTCTGTAGATGTCTGTTAGGTCCATCTGTTCTAGTGTGTTATTCAGTGCCTCTGTGTCTTTACTTATTTTCTGTCTGGTTAATCTGTCCTTTGAAGAGAGTGGTGTGTTGAAGTCTCCTGAAATGAATGCATTGCTTTTTGTTTCCTCCTTTAGTTCTGTTAGTATTTGTTTCACATATGCTGGCGCTCCTGTGTTGGGTGCATATACATTTACAATGGTTATATCCTCTTGTTCGACTGACCCGTTTATTATTATATAATGTCCTTCTTTATTTCTTGCTACTTTCTTCGTTTTGAAGTCTATTTTGTCTGATACAAATACTGCAACACCTGCTTTTTTCTTCTTGTTGTTTGCATGAAATATCTTTTTCCATCCCTTCACTTTTAGTTTGTGTACATCTCTGGGTTTGAGGTAAATCTCTTGTGAGCAACTTATAGATGGGTCTTGCTTGTTTATCCATTCTTTTACTCTGTGTCTTTTGATTGGTGCATTCAGTCCGTTTACATTTAGGTTCATTATCGGTAGATATTTACTTTTTGCCATTGCTGGCTTTAGATTCGTGGTTACCAAAGTTTCAAGGTTTGCTTGTTTACTATCTAACTATCTAACTTAACTGTCTTGTTAAGTTATTGTAAACACAGTGTGATGTTTCTTTATTTCTCTCCCTTCTTATTCTTCCTCCTCCATTCTTAATACTGGGTGTTTTATTCTTTGCCTTTAGTTAGTATTTGGATGGTCTGCCTTCTTTGCTATGATTTTATTTTCTCTGGTGACATCTTTTTTGCCTTAGGAGTGCTTCCCTCTAGAGCAGTCCGTTTAAGATATCCTGTAGTGGTGGTTTATGAGAGGCAAACTCTCTCAACTTTCACTTGTCTGTAAATTATCTAATCCCTCCATCATATTTAAATGATAATCGTGCTGGATACAATATTCTTGGTTCAAGGCCCTTCTGTTTCATTATGTTAAATATATCATGCCATTCTCTTCTGGCCTGTAAGGTTTCTGTTGAGATGTCTGATGGGTTTTCTTTTGTAGGTGATCTTTATTCTCTCTCTTGCTGCCTTTAATACTCTGTCCTTATCTTTTACCTTTGTCATTTTAATTATTATGTGTCTTGGTGTTGTCTTCCCTGGGTCCCTTGTGTTGGGATATCTGTGGGCTTCTGTGGACTGCAAGACTATTTCCTTTCCCAGCATGGGGAAGTTTTCAGCAATTATTTTGTCAGACACTTTCTATCCCTTTTTCTCTCTCTTCTTCCTCTGGTACTCCTATAATGCGAATATTGTTTCATTTGGATTGGTCACACAGTTCTCTTAATATTCTTCCATTCTTAGAGATCCTTTTATCTCTCTCTGCCTCAGCTCCTCTGTATTCCTGTTCTCTGATTTCTATTCCATTAACAGTCTCTTGCATCTCGTCCAGTTTGCCGCTAAGCCCTTTGATCGCTTGTCTCAATTCTGCATTGTCTTTCCTGACTTCCCTCACTTCCTCTCTTAGCTCTTGCATATTTCTCTGTAGATCCATCAGTATAGTTATGACTTTTGTTCTGAATTCTTTTTCAGGAAGGTTGTGCATTTCCATCCCTTCAGTTTCCCTCTCTGGGATTGTCTGGGTAAGTTTTGTTTGTACCATATTCCTCTGTCTTTTCATGGTGATAGAAGTGGTTGCTGGCAGGTGCCATGTATGTCAGCTGGGCTCTTTAAGACTTTTAAAAAGAAGAAAACAGAAAAAGGGAAATAAAGGAAAGAAAGAAAGAAGTGAGAAAAAAAAGAAAGAATAAAAGAAAGAAAAGAAAAGAGAAGAAAAAAAAACACCCGCTGGGAGTAGATTCTGTGCGAATGCTGTAGGTGGTGTTGTTGCTCTGCTATTCCGCAGCCACAGCCGCGCCGCTCTGAAGGTCCCTTTGTAGCTCTGGCTGGGGCGGGAATGAACGGGAGGCTGTTGATCTCTGTGGTCAGTCTCAGTGCAGCTACTTTTTCCCAGTCGCCAGCCAAGGGGTGGGAAATTCCCCAGGACTCCCAGTCTGCTGGGCTGAGTGTGCTGCGACGATCCTGGGCCCTTGTCTCTTTAAGGCCGCTAAAAAAAAGCACGTGCTTTTCTTTTGTCCTGGGAGCTGGCTGCGAGGACCCGGGTGCATTCCCCAGCCCAGATCCTGCACCCTCTGTCTCTCCAATCTCTGATACACTGCGCGATGTGTGTCAGTGCTCCCAGCGCAGATCACTGGGGCTGGTTATTTCCCAGGCCTCTGCTTCCACTCCCTCCCAGCTCTGATTCCTCTCCTCCCGCCAGTGCACTTGGGTGGGGGAGTGCTTGGGTCCCACTGAGTCGCGGCTCCATATCTTACCCGCCTTGCTGGATGCCGAGTCCTCTCAGGTGCCAATGCAGGCTGTGCACTGTTCTGTATATTGTGGTCTCTCTTTTAGGAATAGTTGTATTTGTTGTATTTTCATAAATATATATGGTTTTCTGAGGAGATTTCCACCACCCTGCTCATGCCACCATCTTCCTGGAGGTCCAATGGAGTCATTTTGCAAGACTTCAAGAAATTACTGTTGGAAACTGGGACCGTCCATGAATGATGCTGAGACAAGTAGGACAAATGATGATGGTGATGCCGGGGTTCTTGTCTGTGGAGTTGAAGAATGAATTTAGCAAACACTCAAGATAGGAGAGCCAGGGAGAGGCTTTTATTTATAGATACAGTGAGAAGACAGAGCTCCTGGCTCATGCCAGGAGGGGATAAGAGAGTCTCTGAAATCCTACTTTCTTTGCAGGGCACTCTAATGAAATAATGTGTTATATTTCTTTCTTTCTATATTTATCAACCTATCCAACTATGTAATGATGATAATGCTTTGCATTCTTTCCAACAAATCAAATTATTAAATGATTTACTTGATTGTCATCACACATAGGAAATGTTTTCCTTTATGTTTTCAAAATGCCTTTTATATTCTAGTATTACAAAGTGACCTAATTACTGAAAAACTGTATGATCAGCTCTTTAAAAATCCATAAAGGAAAACATATTAAGCATAGTAACCCAAGAAGTAATAAAGTATAAATTAATAATACAGAGCAGTGGGAAACATATCTAATAAACATTACTAGGTCAAAAATAGAAATTTCCTGCTCCTGATTCTAACACATAATTTTTCAAATAATACTTCTTTTTTGCTGATAGAGATCTAGTTTGGATTTATCTCTCTGCTAAAGTAAATGTGAAAAAGTGCCAACATTTTCTAAAGTTTCTCACCTCGGTTTTCATCACTGACTAAAATTTCACTTTCTTCTCCTAACAGGGCTGTTGAGGAAAAGCACCACCACATGGCTCCTCTCAGAAGACCACATTTCTGAACGTTGGCCAGGAAATGTTGCAGATGGGAGGCAAGTATTTCAATATGCAGGTTTCCTTCAAATTACATCTATGTTAGTCTTATCAGTGCTTTATCTCAGACTAAATGGCTTTTCACTCATTGGGTTTTAAAATACAGAAATGCCAAATTGTTGGACATGGTGTTGTTTCTGGATAAGGAAAGTTAGTGACAGCCACCTGCTAGTAGTGCCCCCGGGGCCAGGCTGGATAACGCAGAGCATGAGCGTGCCCCCTGGCCAGCTGCAGAGCAGTCAGCAGTGGATCAGAGGCAAAGCAAGGGTCTGGCACAGGCTTATTCTCCTCCACAGTTTTGTTAGGTGCCCGTTATTACCTAACTGCATGCTTCCTGTGATCTTTGTAAGTCACTCCATTCTATTAGGAACAGATGAGTTTTTCACATGAGATGTGTCCTCCCTCCCCTCTGTAGGGAAACAAAGTGACTGTCATGCCATTGGACTTGCATGTTTTCCTGCTGAGAGCAAAGGTTTTGAGCATGGCATTTAGGGCTAGAAAAGACAAAGTAGGATAGGATATGCCTGCAAGAGCCGTGAGGCAGAAGTAATATTTCTCTAAGGGAAAGTTTTTGGGTATTTTCTAGAAGTAGAACTTAGCTTGAGTGGCACAAATGGTCGCCGAAAGTCCTTGGTCTCCCCCTACCCCCATCCAGGGTGTGTGCTGAGCTCCGGGCACTGGTGGAAAAACTCTTCATTCGACTTGCGGGGAACATGGGGAGGGATGGAGTGTTCCGTATCCCATAGCTGCTGATGCGAGCCGGTACGAGTTTGAGCCCAAGAGACACTCCTTTTTCTATTTGTTTCTCATTACCAACTTTTCAGAAGTTATAGATCCTATATATATATAAATCTTTGCTGAAAGCCCAGGATTGCTACCTATGTGAGGAAACCATGGAAGTGAGATTTAGAATTAGCGGGAGGAAAGACAAAGATGCTTAGAATTAAATATTTTCTTCTCCTTTTTGTTTTTTCAGAAAAGGGAACAAATTACAAGTAGAAGTAGTTTTTAGTTTTTTTTCTGCCCTCAGGCATACTGAAAAAAAAAACCTATCAAAGACTGGAATGTAATTCTCTTATTTCTCTTCAAGTTAACATGCATGGTACACACAACATGTAAGTAAGTAAGTAGGGCCTGCATAGTAAAAGAATTTATAAGCAGAAAGACAAAGCCCAATAATATAAGTAGAATTTGTTGGGCCTTGTGTTAGGGGAAGTGGAGGATGCAAGCCCTTCACGTAGAGTCAGAGAAAGCCTCCCTGAGGGGGTGGTGTTTCAGCTGGGAGTAGAGGGGTGTTTCTTTAGTGGGGTGAAGAAGACAGATTCCTGTCACAGGGAACACGTGTGAAATTTGGGAGCAAGGGTATGGCGCCTTCAGAATTTGGGGCATTTAGCCCACTCAGAAAAGAGTGGGAGAGGCAATAGAGGCTTGCTGAGGTCCCATTAAAAGGTTTGAATTTTATCCCAAGGACAATGGGAAGCTTTTGAAGGGATTTAGTCAGGGGTATGACAGGCCTGAATTTTTACTTAGAATATTTTTCTGGCTTCCATACAGAGAATGGCTTGGAGTGAGTCTGAGAGTCTAACAGTGTTCCAGAAAGCAGAAGACAGGAGTCTGTGCCTGGTGGCTGTGATAGAGAAGAGGAGGCAGACAGATGAGAGAGATGTATATGTGCAGAATTCACAAGATTTGGTGCTGTAAGAGGTGGGGAAGAGGGAGACTTCTGCACTTTCTGGTTGGCCCCATACCTGCAGAGAGCAAGTGAGGTGGTTTGCAGTCTTGTTCTTTGTGTTGCCTCTGCCTGAGATCTTGTTTAGATCATTTTGTGCATTTCTCTACTCTTATTGTTCTTTTAATTTTTATAGTGAATAATGTAATAGCCTGGTGTTCGATGGTACTTCACTTATTTTCGTATCTCATCTTTACATAGTTCCCAATTGGCGGGCCAATTGTAGAGATAAGGAGCAGGTCTGGAGAAGTCTTAAGAAACTAGCTGACGGTCACTAACAGGTCGGTGCTAGCTGGATTGAAGCTCAGGTCTACTTGATGATAAGGTATTTGCTCTTCGTACCACAAAAAATGTACTCACATCCTATTTATGTTTTTAGGGACCCATTACATGACAACATCCATGACAAATATTGATACTCCATCATCTCACTTGGCCCCCACAGTCACCAAATCAGGTAGATATTGCTGCGCTCTTCAATTTACAGATAGAGCTAAATTGCCTCAGAGAAGACACAAATATTGCCCAAGTTTCTGTAGAGTGAGGAGCAACTGAAGTCATGGTTCCTTGACTCCAAAACTCAGTCTTTTGATAATTACCCAAACTCCCAACTGTAAAGCAACTAATGAAGGTAAGTCATGGTTTATAGTCCGAGCCTTGATTGTTTACTGCTCATTGCAATACCCGTGTGATTCAGCAAGTGCATCTTAAACACGGAGAAGAAAGTATCAGTATGATTTTGTCCGCAGGTGATACGAAGGACTGTCTGCATGTGTTCGAATGTGGAAGGGCTTTCCTTCTAGTGACACGTGATTGGAATTTTAAGGTTTAACTTTTTCAGGTCGATATTATTTTCTTCACTTTGATTTTTGTCAGGGGAATCTCTTGATAACCCCTACGTAGTGATGATGTTTAATATAATGAGTATTTAGAAGGAAACTACGGATAAAACCAAACTGAGATACTTGGAGAAAAGGAAAGGTGAATATACTTAACTTGAAGGATAATTGAAGTTTCATGGAAATAAATGTGAACTTCTGTGCGTATGACTTGAGTCCAGTGAGCCCATCACTGGTGTCACAACTGTGGGGGCTCGCGATGTGCTTTCCCAAGCTGCACACCTGACGCCCTTTGGGGGCTTTGGCAAGGCTGGAGAGCTTGGACTCTAACCCTGCTTATATTCCCACCACTTCCTTCCTCAAAATCTGTCTTCCAGTAAGGGAGAAAGGCCAGACAGAAAATGAATTTATGCATATAGCTTCTATTTGTGCTTTAATCTCCTCCTATTTCCTCATCTACTCTATCTTCACCTTCCCACCATATGTTTGATGTTTATGGGATGATAACTTTAGCCTATGGCTCTGGAAGAGAAGCATTCAGCAGTTCCCAGAAATAACTGCACGTTTATCCCCCTGCTCGTATCCTTCTTGATGGAAGGATACAAGAGTGGTTTACTAAATGGCCCCTCTGGGTCTTCTCTCCCAAAAGACCTAGTTTGCAGCAAGAGGGATCTGGAGCAGAGATTCTCAGCTGATCCTGTGCTCCACCTGCTTTGTTTCAGCTTTATGTCTGGTGAATATAGACATGTCACGGTGTGGCCATTGAAGTAGGATACTGATGGAGACTATTAAAATCACAAGAAAAAGCAGTGCAGTTGTATCAGCTTATAGATGGGTTCCACCAGGGGGAATCCTGGCAGACACGTCTGTTCGAGGAGGAATAGGGCCCGACCCAGAGGCATGGTAGGAGGTCTTGAAGACGGGCACTCAGAGTAATACGGAAGGGTGCAGAGAATTTTTTCTCTGCTGCCTGCATTTTGTTCTCAATAGCAGCAGGAGATGATATATACCATCCTTGTATACTATAGACATTAATTTGACAAAATGTTCTTGCAGTGATGTGATCTGATGATTGTATCTCGTTAAACTTTTGATTTTTGAGCTACTGGCATCCAAACTGCAGGATATCTTGCCTACATAACTTAAAACGGTTTGTAAAAAGACAAAGGGTTACAGTTGCCCAGAAAGTGGGCATAAGAAGTAATGGAGGAGGTTCTATGCAGTCAATCCTTGCATGAATTTCAATTAGTTTCTAGAATTCTAAAAAGCAATTTACAGAACAGAAAGAACTGGCTTATGTGTCATTTCAGTATAAGTTTGACTACAACAGACTATGAACTGGGCTTAAACTACAAATTATTCATAAGAACATATTCTCAAAAGCACAGACACTCTTTCTGTCTCTGTCTCTGTCTGTTGGCTCATAGTACCCCCAATGTATGTGTCCACACAGTTCTTTCTTCATTTGGCTACTAACTAAGAATGTACACTAAAGTACAGGATTCAAAATATATCTGGCCATTACATTCAGATAACTGTCTTTATTTCCAAATCTTATCACAGGATCTATTTCTTTACAGGTTTTTCTCTCGCTCAAATACTTCAATATTTCCCTTAAGTCTCTCTCTGTTTCAGCTCTCTGTATCTCCTTCTTTATCTATAGATTTATCATCATCATATTCTTCCCTTTCTCTCTATCATGTCATCTATCCATAATGTGATATATATGACATACGCACGTATAAACAATGGCCACACTGCTAATAGAGGCTCTGGTAATAAGATGTGCTGTATCTACCTAAGATGATACATGACTGAATTAAATTAGTACTCTGGTCCTTAACTGTGAGGAACAAAAATCAGCACTAACTTCTCTGCCAGTCTAGTTAGTTTTCCCCTTCCTTTCCTGGTAATCATTTTATTCTTTTCTTACTCCCATGTTGGGGAAGCTGATCATCAGCCCCTTAGTGAGCCCATAGGAAATGCCAGATATGAGCTAGGAATGTCTCCACAGCCTCCTTCATCGTACCACAAATGAAAGTGATGTAGGATGAACATTTGAAAGGAAAGAACATTTAAATGTCAATATATTTTCCGTCTCCTTGTAATTATCCCTCTTCTTTCTCCTTCTCCATCTGTCTTTAACACATAAACAGGCACGCTCATTTGAAGTGTTATTTCACTCTAGGAGGTACTTTTTAAGAACATGGAAAATTGCTGAAGGAAGAGAAAAACATTAGCAAACCTACATTCTGATTAACGTTGCAAACGGTGTAAGTTGCTCTTCTTTTGAAAGTGGAAGTGAGAATTTCCAGTGTGAAGCAGAGCTAGATGCTCATCTGATCCTCTTAATTCCTTCTCTTTGAGCGAAAGAATATCAGAGAAGAAAAAGGGAAAATTATGTAAGTAAGTAGCATGCAAAATCTACACCTGCCAGATATGCAAACCTTACTGTTCATCAACTTTATAACTTCTGAATCATAAAGGAAACAGTAAACTTAGTCTGCATATATGCGAAGAGTATTAACCTGACTTTGCAAATAGAAGAAAATATTTTTCATATATACTCTGGTTTATTCTCACTTATTGAAGTTAATTGATAGTAAGATTTTTAAATGCTATGGAAGCAGCAACTTGTTTTATCGTTATCAGCATTCACAGCCTAACACAAAGCATGTAAATCTGAGAAATAATTGAACAAGAAGCATATTCAAATACATTGATAAATACTGTCGTTTGTTGTAGAAAAATATATAATGGAATATTTTTAAGGTTGTTTTTAATTTATTCTCAGTGGAAGCTTTCCTCCATTAATTTATCAGCACAGTTAGCCAATTTTAGGGTGAAGCAAAATGTAGGAAAAAAATGCTCTAGTTTTTTTCAAGTGTGGCAAGAGGTATTTTCCAAGGCACAAGATAATTACGATTTGTTAGTACTCGCTAGTGCGAAACAACAGTTTACTTTGTTAACAGAATGAATTTAGCCAAAATCTTGAGTACCACCATCACCAAAGATACAGTCATCTTTTTGTTCTTTTCCAGGTATAATTTTGACTTTTATGTTACTTGGCTGAGCTGAGCTTTTTGAATCCAGGGATCGTATATACACTAGGAAGGAAACCATGTTTCCTAATTGCCTTGAAAGTACACTAAGAATCAACCACAGAGAGGAAAAACATGAATCAAGCATTAAGCCATTAAACTGTACGTAATCGGCATTTATTCAATGGGCCTTATGAGCGCGAGTTGTGCCCCATTTAATATTTAACTGAAATGATTGCGCATTTCATTAGTGAAGATAATTACCAATTTGTTCCTTCCTCCAAAATCATATATGTATGAAAAACACTGTTAGAAGGTAAACAGTATTACCTTCAGAATACAGAATAAAGATAGCCTATTTAAATATGGTCAGTAGAGTAACAGTTTTTTTCCCATTTTTTTTTTAAGAATTGAGACTTAAGAAAATAATTCCCAATTTTATCCCGCAACTCTAAGTAAAATTTATTTTTTCTCTACCAATTTTTCCAATGCATTCAATATCAGTCCTTAATATTAAAAATCAAGCCATAATTACAAATACTCGTGACTTATAAATATGAGCATTCAGTATCTTCATTTACACAAAACTATTACGTATTCCATCCCTAATTATCTGTATAATGAGAAGACAGACCAGTGTTCTTATTCCAGTTTTGCAGCCGACTAGCAATGTGTCTTGGGCAAATAACTGAACACCTCTGGGCGTTGGTGGCCCCTTGTGAAAATTAAGAGTGCCAAATAGATGATTTCTAAACTCTCTTTCCCTTTAAAACAATAATATTCCATCGTAAAAACAGTACTTTTGCACTCATGCACATATCAGGCATTTTCAGTCCTTGGTACTTTCTTGTATGAAGGGCTGTATATCAGTGTTCAAAATAAATATCCATCTGTATATCAGATGACACCTGCAGAACATTTATTTTTTGGTGGCAGGAAGGGTTTGCATTAATCTGCATGTAATTCCAATTGGCTTTTTATACCTAAATGTCATTATCTCTGTACCCAAATGTAATAATGAACTAATATGTATCGAGGGCCTGCACCAGGCGCAGTGCTATGTACCAAGCTGTAGTGCTGAGCTGTACGGACTGTGAGCCTTCCCTTTCAGAGCTCACGCTCTAGTGAAGAGATAGTTAACAATCCAGTGGAACCCTGTCATTAAGCCCTATGGTGGCTGGAGGAAACTGTCAGTTCCATCCATAACTAGAAACCTCAAAACCAAAACATACAACAAATATTACAAAACAAAAACTTGCACATGATCAGAAGTGCCCAGAGTCCAGAGAGTTTCCATGCTCTTGGCATCCTTGCCTAGTGGTGTCCTCTTCAAGCCATAGTCACTGTCACTCCTCCTTGTTTCTCTTTCCCTGTTTCCTAGACTTCAACCTTGTTAAGCCAGAAATGCAATTCTTCTTCAACTAAGTCCCAAGTCCCCTTTCCTGCCCTTTTATCTAAAATCTGTAAGATAAAACACCATTTTGCTTGGGATTCTCAAATTTTTCTCCAGCAGGGTTTCCATAAAGCCAGCCAACACTTCTCCATATGAATGACTTCTATAGTGTGTGTGTGTATATATATATTTTAGTAGTTGGAATCTACTATGGAATCCCATAATCTTCACCTATTTTGCTTGTCCCTCCTCCTCTACCTCCCCTCTGGCAAATACCAGTTTGTTCTCTGTATTTATGAATCTGTTTTTTTGTTTGTTTCATTTTTAGAATCCAGGTATAAGTGAAAACATATGGTATTTGTCTTTGTCTGACTTATTTCACTTAGCATAATGCCCTCTTAGCCCATCCATGTTGTCACAAATGTCAGGATTTAATTCTTTTTCATGGTTGAGTAATATTTGATCTTGTGTACATACTACATATTTATGCATTCATCTATAGATGAACACTTAGGTTGCTTCTATATCTTAGCTATTGTAAATAATGCTGCAATAAACAGGAATTTATATATCTTTTCAAGTTAGCGCTTTCATTTTCTTCTGTAAAATATCCAGAAGAGGAATTGCTGGATCATATGGTATTTATAGATTTAATTTTTTGAGGAACCTCCATACTGTTCTCCATAGTGGTTACACCAACTGTTATTCCCACCAACAGTACTGGAGGGTTCTCTTTCCTCCACATCCTCCCAAACACTTGATATTTCTTATCTTTTTGATATTTGCCATTCTCACAGGTGTGAGATGATAGCTCTTTGTGGTTTTTATTTGCATATCCCTGAAGACTAGTGATGTTAAAGATCTTTTCATGCTTCTTTTGTCCATCTGTCTTTAGAAAAATTCTATTTAGCTCTGCCCACTGTTTAAGTAGGATTATTTGGTTTTTTGCTGTTGAGTTGTATGAGTGCTTTATTGATTTTGAATATTGACCCCTTATTGAATACATCATTTGCAAATAGGTTGCCTTTTCATTTTGTTGGTGGTTTCTTTTGCTATACAAAACTTTTTAGTTTGAAATAGTCCCAACTATTTATTTTGCACTTGTTTTCCTTGCCTGGGGAGGCACATTCTAAAAATTTTGCTAATGTCCAAGGGTTTACTGCCTATGTTTTCTTTTAGGAGTTTTGTGGTTTCAGATCTTACACTTAGGTGTTTAGTCCATTTTGAGTTTATTTTAGTATATGATATGAGAGAGTGGTCCAATTTCATTCTTTCGCATGTAGCTGTCCAGTTTTCCCAACATCATTTATTGAAGAGGTTTTCTTTCCCCCACTGTATATCTTTGCCTCGTCTATCATAGATGAATTGACCAGATAAGTGTAGGTTTATTTCTGGGCGCCCTAGTCTGTTTCATTGGTTTTTGTGTCTATTTTTGTGACAGTACTATACTGTTCTTTTTACTACCTTTGTAGTGTAGTTCACAACCTGGGATTGTTATACTTCCAGCTTTATTCTTCTTTCTCAAGATTGTTTTGATTATTTGGGATCTTTGATGGTTTCATAAAAATTTTAGGATAACTTGTTCAAGTTCTGTGAAGGATACTATTGGTATTTTGATAGGTATTGCATTGAATCTGTAGATTGCTTTGGGTAGCATGGGCATTTTAACAATATCAACTCTTCCTATCTTTACATTTCTATGTGTCATCTTCCATTTCTTTCAGTCTTACAGTTTCCAGAGTACAAGTCTTTCACCTCACAGGAGATGGGTAATAGAGGAAGCCTGGTTGTGGGGTGGAGAAGCTTTTCAGGTCACTAGAATAACCATAATAATAAGTGTGTAATTACAACCCAAAATGTTAAATACTCTGACATTCTTTTTTTTTTTTCAGAAACTTTCAGCTGGAAGACTTACCTGAGGAATTGACGTAAATCATGGCAAAGTTGGAAACTGTTATCATGTAAAGGAAGAGAAGCTGGGATTGAGAGACAGATACTCACCTGGGAAGATTTTTTTCTAGAAAAATACAAAGCAGTAAATGAATATAATATTCACTCCCACTAAAGAAAATCTTGATAATTTTGACATAACGAAAACATGTATGAGAGATGAATTTACTCTTCTAAAGCCTTACCTCTGTCAGTTTTGTATACTCAGTTATGGGTGAGAGAATACATACGAGGAAAGATATACATAAGTTCACTACTGCAATAGTGTAACAATCCTACATCTGAAGCTATTCCCAGAATGTCAAAAGAATTACCAGTAAAGGCCAGTGTCCCTTTTAGTTAGCTATTAAAGCTTCAGTTTAAAAAATATGCTTTTTACATGTAATGTATCTTTAAATTCTGACTGAATATTTCATATTCACACATACTGAAAATGCTTTTTGTTATATCCAATTTAAAATGATTTATAGGAAATTATGACTTCTAATAGCAAGTTTCACTTTTTTCCCTAGTACTCTGTTACCTTATTTTCCATCCCTAATTCCATTTTCATATTTCCCATGCTTGGGACTAGCATTTTCCCCAATGATATATCCAAAATGGTGTAGAGAAAGAGTATTTAATTTATATTTGATGTCCTATTCTGTTCTATCCAATTCTGTTTTTTTGTTTCTGGACTTCTATAATTCTAAATGTTTATTTTTACAATTTCTTAATTGAGGTCACCACATATGATTTAAAAGAACACCATATATGAATTAAAAACCTCTTTTTCAAGTCAATAATTGCTTTTAAAATTTTGAACCAGTTTTGAGTGCCTTTTCTATTATGTTTTTGCATTCATAATCAATAGCAGATGTGGTCAATGAATGATGCTTAATGATGTTAGTTTCTTTAGTAGAGTATTTAATTTTGTGGTTCTTTAACTTCTGTGATCAGATCTTTCACATGAAAGTGCATAGTCTAGCTACTCTCTGGACATATGATTGTGGTCTGGAAGAGGTTCTCTGAGAACACAGGGAAACATGCCTTTCAAAACATTTTGGTGATAGTTTTAACATATAAGAGAATAGTTTCTGAAAAATACGCACATGATTATAAGAAAAGTAATTTGGAACGGGTGAACTTGGAACAGTGCTTTGGACCCAATTTGAGCTCTGAGAGGGAGAAGAAAACTTCAGCAAACTGTTGGAAATGAACATGAAAATGTTGGAAAACTTGAACAAAAGTAGCAAAAAGGAAAAAAAAAGTTATGGTCAATGAATCAGATAACTTAGTGAAGTTCAGTTATTGTGATATGATTTCCTTCTGAAAAATTCCATCAAGACTGAAGAGTTAGAATCAAATGTTTAGATAAAATATTTAATCAATAACTATGGCCTTCACTCAGCAAACATTCTCTAATCTTATATATTATCTTGAGAAAGCAAGGTAAGTGACAAATACTTAAATTGTGTTTTTTCATATTTTGGACTTCTGGAAACTGAAACAGGGAAATGATCTGCTTTCCATAAAGTTAAAAAGGGATTAACTTAGAAATTCAGAAATAATTACAAAATGACTATCCCAATTTTCTTAATCTTTCTATCCAGAAAACCCAAGATGTAAGGCAAAATATTTTGGGAAATGTGCTAGTAATTGGCCTACCAACAAAGGCAAAGCAGAGATAATTAAAATGCTTTTATGGCAAATGCTTGTGGAATCTAATGTTTCTCCAGATTGTGGGGAACTACCTTTGAATCTCACCATGAAGATGACTGCTGAGAACCTTCTGAATTTCTGCTGCACCACAGCTTCCTGTCGAGTGTTCTCACTCAGGTCCACTGCTTACATCAGAGACAACTGCGCATGCGCACAACTCTGTGCGTGATTGGAAATTTGAAGGTCGCCTTGTTAGCATAAGGTGTAACCAATCAGAAGAGACCACACCCTATATATTCCGTGTTCTGAGCTGCAATAAATGAGTTCCTGCTTTGACTGAGCTCCCTGTCGCGTCTTATTGTCTCCGGGGATGGCAGAGGCTGCGGAACGGGCGGACAGTCGGTTCTTGCCTCCCTTGCTTCGCCTTGTCGGGGCGTGCCTCTCCCTCCTTTCCTTTTCCTCCGCTGGTTCGGAGGGTCACTGAAAGAGCTAGTAGTCCTGACGGTTAGCAGGACCGGCAGGGGAGAGGCTAGAAACCCCGACAACTGGTGCCCTGTGTGAGGAACAACTGACGAAGCCTCGCAAAACGGATCAAGGATCCCTCGGTTGATGAACCTAAAGTGCGGTGGAGTGAGCAGTGGGTGATTACATGGTAATAGCATTTCCGGGAAAATGGGACAAGCAACCTCTAAAGATGAACCTGCGCTTAAAGCGCTGAAATATATGCTTAAAAGTCAAGGATTAGAGGTCTCGGACACTCAAGCCTAGAAGGTCTGGGAGGCCCTAACGCGGGTGACTCCCTGGCTTCCAGTTGGGAATCTTTTTGAGTGGACCACGTGGCATCGCATGGAACAGTTGATCAGGAAGTTGGAATTAGACAAGGGTGAGAGTCCACCCTTGGGGGTGTACCCCACCTTATCTGCCCTTAAGGCACGTTTTGGGGCTAGCCTCCCCAGGGAGGGAGAAGGATTAGGCGAAAAAAGCAAGACAGAGGAAAAGGCGAAGATAACGCCAGGGGAAAGAGAGTGGGTCCAGTTCACAGAGGAGCGGGCTGAGCAGCCCCGACATCTATACCCCAAATTATCTAAAGAAACCTCGAACCCCTGGGTCAACATCGACCCAGATCCTGAGCCCCAACCAGACCCTGTCGCCTTAGCGCCTAAGAAACCCCCCGACTCCACTCCACCACCATTATATCCAAGGATGTAGGCACTCAGGCCGACCAAGCCCAGACCCTGGAAACCACACTGTAGGCTCAAACCGCCTCCCTGGCAGAGGCCCTGGTGTTAACGCTCTCCCTCCGGACCCCATCCGGGGAGCATGAGCCACCTGTCAGGGGTGATGGAATTTGTTTTGGGTGTGGGCAGAAGGGACACTATAAGAGAGAATGCCCCAGGGGGCCCAGGGAAACCCGGGGGGGAGGAATAAGGTTCGTCCACCCCCCAGGTCTCTGTGCCCAAGGTGCAAGAAAGGGTTCCACTGGATGAAAGAGTGCCAATCCAAGTTTGATCTGCAAGGGAACCCTTTAAACTAGGGAAGGGGCATCTTCCAGCCCCGTTAACCAAAGGAGGAGCAGATCCCCTGGGCTCTCTTGAGGTCCGCTGGACGGTGCCTGTTGTGCCAGGAAAAAGGCCAGAGATGGATATAGTTATATCTGGGAAGAGGTTTCGATGTCTCATTGACACAGGAGCTGATCACAGTGCTCAGAAAAGAGGAAGTACCCTCCCATTGGAAGTTGATCCCCGGACCACCCCTACGGGGGCTCAGGGGCAATGCAGTCTCTGAGGAGGCTAGGGATTGGCTCAGGTGGGAAGATGTAGACAGTAATCATGGAAAGGTTAGGCCCTTTGTTGGTTCCGGCCTAACCGACAACCTGCTGGGTCAAGCCATCTTAAGCGAGTCTGCCGTATACATCACTAATGACCCAGAAGTCCTTTATGAGACAATGCCAGGGAGACCGGGGTGCCAGCGGCCCACTGGCTCCTCCAATTATCTCCCTCAGACTAGGTCACAGCACCCCCAATCCTAAAGGCCACTGCCCCGATGACGCCCACCATTACGTGGCTCCCCGGGCCTCCAGTCTGGGTGGAGTAGTGGCCATTATCGCAGACTAAGCTTCAGAAACTTAAGGAGATTGTTCAGGAACAGTTTAGGTTGGGACACATACGACCTTCTCTAAGCCCATGGACTAGCCCGGTGTTTGTTATTAAGAAGGCCTCTGGTAAATGGAGAATGCTTCAAGACTTAAGAAAAATCAATGAACGGATGGTTACAGTGGGCATGCCCTTGAGAGGCCTGCCCTGGATCCCATCCATTCCAAAAGAATTATCCCTTATCGTAATTGATATTAAGGATTGTTTCTTCTCCATTCCCCTCCACCCAGCTGATTGTGAGAAGTTCGCCTTCTCAGTGCTGTCTACCAATTGTCAAGGGCCTGATGAGAAATATGAATGGACAGTGCTACCCCAAGGCATGGCCAATAGCCCTGCCTTCTGTCAGCAATATGTTTCCAAAATTCTGCAGCCCCTTCAGCAGTGGGCAGGAATAACTCTTTATGTGTACATGGATGATATTATTTTAGGGGCAGCTAGTGCCCAGCAGTTAGAATCTGCATACAGGGAGCTTCAATGCCTCTTAGAGCAAGGGGGACTGCATGTGTCTAATAACAAGATCCAAACTATACCTCCCTTTGAGATTTTAGGGGCAAAGCTTAACCTAGATTCTGTCTGCCCTCTTAAACCTCAGTTATCCATCAAGACCTCATATTCATTAGTGGAATTACAAAAGGTATTAGGGGACTTCAACTGGGTGCGGCCCTGGATTCACATTGCAACAGAGGACCTCCTCCCTCCTTTTGAGTTGTTGAGAGACAAAACTCCATCTGAGCTTGTTGTATTAACAGAGGAACATAAACAAGTATTTAGACAGATTCAATCAGCACTTGATAATGCCCAACTAGCCCAGTATCGACCGACTGCGACCTTTTCTATGGATTCTTCCTGGCTTGGAGTTGCTTACCGCTGTTATCACGCAGCAAGGTAACCCTCTCTGATAGGTCCATGCATCAATAAGAGGAACTCTGCGAGTGTATGCCCAATTAGATCAACTGGCAGATCTTATAGTCAGAGGCAGAGACACCACCTTAAGACATTATGGGAAAGACCCGGAAATTTTAACCATTCCTTATCATTTGTCTGACTTTGCATGGATCAAGCGAAATCACAATAGAGTGTCCAAGGCTCTGACAGGTTTTTTGGGTAAGATTGATTGCCATTATGGGCCTAGCAGATGGGTTGCCTCCTTCTCCAAGTTAAGTTGGACGCCCCTTAGACTCTTTTTGAGTAAGCCCCTTTCTGATGCCTTGAATGTGTTTACCGATGGAGGAAAAGAGGGGTCTGCTGTTGTTGTCTTTCCCCCTCCTCACCTCTCGACCAAGTTAAAAGAAACCCAACATTTTGAAAAGGTTACCGGCTCAGCACAATTTAAGGAGTTGTATGCCATAGCATTGGCCCTAAGTAAAATTTCTGAACCTATGAATCATTTTTCTGATAGTCTGTATGTGGTGAACTTGCTTCCCACCTTAGCCTCTTCTTATATCAAGTTAGATAAAAACTCCATAACCCCCTTGATGATTCAGGTGAGATCCTTGCTGATGGCATGATCCAAGCCCATATTCTTGCAGCACCTCCGAGGACACCAAGGTTTGCCTGGATTCCTCTCCAGAGGAAACCTATTAGCTGACCAATTAGCATGCTCTGCTGCTCAAGCCCTTTCCATGCAACAGGCCCAAGATGTCCAACGGACCCAAGACCTCCATGAACTTACCCACCTAAATTGGAGGGGACTTCATCATAGATTTCCTCATATTCCTGTTAAAGACTTGAAAAAAATTATCAGGACTTGTAAATCCTGTTTGCCTTTTCTACAAATTCCACCCCTCCAGTCCCCTGGAGTTAACCCAAGGGGAATTAAACCAAATTGTCTCTGGCAAACTGATGTTACTCATTATGCAGCTTTTGGAAAATTAAAATTTGTCTTTGTCTCAATAGATACATGCTCCCATGCTTGCTGGGCTAGTGCCCATGCTGGAGAGAAAGCTAAACATGCACAGAGCCATTTTTTACAATGTTTTTCTATATTAGGCATACCATATCAAATAAAAACAGATAATGGCCCCTGCTTTACTAGCAGGGCGTTACAAGACTTTTTTAATGCATGGCATATCAGCCACTCCACAGGAATCCCATACAACCCACAGGGCCAGGCCATAGTAGAGCATCACAATAAGACATTGAAGGACCTACTACAAAAGCAAAAAGGGGGAATAAGCCCCCATGACCAATTACGGATGGCCCTTACATTAAATATTTTAAATTTTTCAAAAGATCAACCTCTAACGGCCTTTCAAAGGCACTGGACAAATCAAATGCCATATGCCAAAATAGAAGTGCGCTGGAAAGACCAGCTGACTGGGCAATGGCGAGGACCAGATCCACTGATAAGTATGGGCAGAGGATTCAGATGTGTATTTCCTATAGGCAAACCGAATCCAATTTGGGTTCCTGCTAGGAACTTGAAATTCTGCCCTCAGACCACTCAGCAAGTGGAATAAAACCATGATATAGACTCTCCCCAAGAGGGTGACCTCTTGAGGGCCTGCCTATCCCTTCTTTTCCAGGACTGACCTTTTGAGGATTGCATAAGAAGAAAAGGAGTCATGAAGGCTGGACTATTACTCCTGCTCGTGCCCACTTTCCTACTCCCTTTGTGTGAACACAACGGGAAGACAAGGAATCCAATTAGTTCATCGCAGGACTAAGAGAGACTTTGGAATCACTGCTGTTATTGTTGCCTCCATTGCTGCATCTGCTGCGGCTGCAACTGCCGCTACCATTGCCATAGTCCAGACAGTGACTACTGCTGAAGAAGTGACACTGTTAAGCCTTCCACAAAGACATCTTTGCAGTCCTATGTTTTCCCATGTATGTCACACATTTACTACCATTAATGCTACTACAATGTTGAGGAATTACTCTGAATATTAAGGGACCATGGAATGATAAGATGTTAAAAATGTCTGCAATGCTCCTTCACGATATTGTGAACCTTAATGCGACTGAGGTTCTAATCTTACCCTCTGCTTCCTTTTTTACCAGAGTATGGGAAGAAATAACTAGTTTGTTTAGTCAACCCAAGCTGTTATTAGGAGGTATAATAATTGTAATGTCATTAGTTATTTTCATGCTCGTGCGGTGGTGAAGATCATATCAACGGCCACAGATATTACAGCAAAAGGTAATTATGTTAGCTCAAGTGATTGAAGAAGGAGTTCCCCATACCCGAGCGTTCATGGGCATTCATGGCCCTACAAGAGGTGCAAGCGAGAGAGAATGTCATTACTGGAAGTGCTAGGATGGTAGTCAATGACGGGTAAGATCTCCTGAAAGATGAGGACAACCTAAGACAGGCACATCCTAGAGTACAGGATGGCATCTCTCTCGCTCATACAAAAACAAAAAGAGGGAAAATGTGGGGAATTACCTTTGAATCTCAGCTGTGCCATGAAGATGACTGCTGAGAACCTTCTGAATTTCCACTGCGCCACAACTTCCTGCTGAGTGTTCTCACTCAGGTCCACTGCTTATGTCAGAGACAACTGCGCATGCGCACAACTCTGTGCGTGATTGGAAATTTGAAGGTCGCCTTGTTAGCATAAGGTGCAACCAATCAGAAGAGACCACACCCTATATATTCCGTGTTCTGAACTGCAATAAACGAGTTCCTGCTTTGACTGAGCTCCCTGTCATGTCTTATTGTCTCCGGGGACGGCGGAGGCTGCGGAATGGGCTGACAGTCGGCTCTTGCCTTCTGTGCTTCGCCTTGTCTGGGCGTGCCTCTCCCTCCTTACCTTTCCCTCTGCTGGCTCGGAGGGTCACTGAAAGAGCTAGTAGTCCTGATGGTGAGCAGGACTGTCAGGGGAGAGGCTAGAAACCCCGACACAGATGATTCAGTACCTGTATGGATTTGTGCAAACAGATTCCATTGTAAATAAGGAAGGATGGGTGTCATAGCTGCTAGCATCCAATTCCTATAATAGTGTCTGACATAGAAAGTACTCAGTAAATATTTGTTGAATAAATTAAAGTCACATTTAGGTTTTCCCATTCCTTCTCTTGCTTTCTTTTAAAACTGTGGTTTTGTATGTGTTGTATGTGAGAATCCCAGTGATTTGGGATATTTGTCAAATGGCACACATCTGTATTTTCTATTCTAGAGAATTTTATGGCTTTTCTAAATGAAAGTAACAAAGTAGTAAGTATAAAATGCTACAATTTTATTTGCTGAAATACAATTGAGTGCTTTTAATGAAAACACTAGGCTAAATACAGGGGCTCATTATACGTGGGGAGCAAGGAAGTCACAGTTCTCCACTTCTTGGAGCTCCAGAACAATGGTCAAAGAGTGAACAATGACAAATTAAATAAGTATTATGACAAGTATTGTGCAAGCCAATGATTTGGGAGGCTTGAATGTATTTCTTAGTGAAAGCTATTGATTTATTGGTGTACCTTTAGATGTTATTATTTTAAGGGAGTGGTTTTCAAACACTTTTTAAATCAAATTTCCTAAAAATATTGTGAAAAATGCATTTTCTTCTTTTATATGTTGGCATTTGAAATTTTCCATCAAGAATATGACTAGCTGCCAAGGATGAAATCCTTGATATACTATTAATATTGACATTTAAAAATAAATTTTTAACATTACTCCTTTACATATACAGGGTTACCTAATACGCTAGTGATTTGATTCCCACCTTGATACATTAAAATAAAACTGAACAAGCACTTTTTAAAAGTCAGAAATTTTACTTTTTCCCATTTCTACTTTGAGTTTATAAGCTTCCTTCATAATATTGATCTTCATGTTGTGTTTTATTTATTTATTTTTCACCAATGATTTATTTTAATTTATTTCTTTAATTTTTTTATTATTATGGTATCATTAATATACAATCACATGAGCTACATTGTGGTTACTAGATTTCCCCCATTATCAAGTTCCCACCGCATACTCCATTACAGTCACTGTCCATCAGCGTAGTAAAATGCTATAGAATCACTATTTGTCTTCTCTGTGCTATGCTACCTTCCCCATGCTCCCCCCTACATTATGTGTGCTAATCGTAGTGCCCCTTTTTCCCCCTTATCCCTTCCTTCTCCCCCACCCTCCCCAGTCCCTTTCCCTTTGGTAACTGTTAGTCCATTCTTGGGTTCTGTGAGTCTGCTGCTGTTTTGTTCCTTTAGTTTTTGCTTTGTTGTTATGCTCCACAAATGAGTGAAATCATTTGTACATGTCTTTCTCTGCCTGGCTTATTTCACTGAGCATAATACCCTCTAGCTCCATCCATGTTGTTGCAAATGGTAGGATTTGTTTTCTACTTATGACTGAATAATTTTCCAATATGTATATGTACCACATCTTCTTTATCCATTCATCTACAGATGGACACTTAGATTAGATTACTTCCATTTCTTGGTTATTGTAAACAGTGCTGTGATAAACATAGGGGTGCATGTCTTTTTGAATCTGGGCTACTGCATTCTTAGGGTAAATTCCTAGCAGTGGAATTCCTGGATCAAATGGTATTTCTATTTTTAGTTTTTTGAGGAATCTCCATACTGTTTTCCACAGTGGTTGAACTAATTTACATTCCCACCAGCAGTTTCGGAGGGTTCCCCTTTCTCCACATCCTGGTGTGAGGTAATATCCCATTGTGGTTTTTATTTACATTTCTATGATGATTAGCGATGTGGAGCATCTTTTCATGTGCCTGTTGGCCATCTGAATTTCTTCTTTGGAGAAGTGTCTGTTCAGATCCTCTGCCCATTTTTTAATCAGACTATTTTCTTTTTAGTTGTTGAGGCACTTGAGCTCTTTATATATTTTGGATGTCAACCCCTTATCATATATATCATTAATGAATATATTCTCCTATACGGTAGGATGCCTTTTTTGTTCTACTGATGGTGTCCTTTGCTGTACAGAAGCTTTTTAGTTTGATATAGTCCCACATGTTTATTTTGATTACTGTGGCTTTGTAGTAGAGCTTGAAGTCAGGGAGTGTAATTCCCGTTTTATTCTTCCTTCTCAGGATTGCTTGGCTATTTGGGGTCTTTTATGGTTCCATATGAATTTTAGAATTATTTGTTCCAGTTTTTTGAAGAATGCTGTCAGTATTTTGATAGGGATTGCATTGAATCTATAGATTGCTTTAGGCAGGATGCCCATTTTGACAATATTAATTCTTCCTACCCAAGAGCATGGAATGAATTTATATTTATTAGTGTCCTCTTTAATTTCTCTTAAGAGTATCTTGTAGTTTTCAGAGTATAGGTCTTTAACTTCCTTGGTTAGGTTTATTCCTAGGTATTTTATTCTTTTTGATTCAATTGTGAATGGAATTGTTTTCCTGATTTCTCTTTCTGCTAGTTCATCATTAGTGTATAGGAATGCAACAGATTTCTGTGTATTAACTTTGTACCCTGCAACTTTGCTGAATTCAGATATTAGTTCTAGTAGTTTTGGAGTGGAGTCTTTAGGGTTTTTTATGTACAATATCATGTCATATGCAAACAGTGACAGTTTGACTTCTTCCTTACCAATCCGGATGCCTTTTATTTCTTTGTGTTTTCTGATTGCCATGGCTAGGACCTCCAGTACTATGTTGAATAAAAGTGGGGAGAGTGGGCATTTTTGTCTTGTTCCTGATCTTAAAGGAAAAGCTTTCAGCTTTTCACTGTTAGGTATCATGTTGGCTGTGGGTTTGTCACATACGGCCTTTATTATGTTGAGGTACTTGCCCTCTATACCCCTTTTGTTGATAGTTTTTATCATGAATGGATGTTGAATTTTGTCAAATACTTTATCAGCATCTAAGAAGATCATCATGTGATTATTGTCCTTTTTATTGATATAGTGGGTGATGTTGATGGATTTTCGAAAGTTGTACCATCCTTGCATCCCTGGGATGAATCCCACTTGATGGTGGTGTATGATCCTCTTGATGTATTTTTGATTTCAGTTTGCTAATATCTTGTTGAGTATTTTTACATCTATGTTCATCATGGATATTGGTCTGTAATTTTCTTTTATTCTGGTGTCTTTGCCTGATTTTGGTATTAGAGTGATGCTGGCTTTATAGAATGAGTTTGGAAGTATCCCTTCCTATTCTATTTTTTGGAAAACTTTAAGGAGAATGGGTATTCTGTCTTCCCTAAATGTCTGATAAAATTCAGTGGTGAAGCCATTTGGTATGGGTGTTTGTTCTTGGGTAGTTTTTTGATTACCAATTCAATTTCATTGCTGGTAATTGGTCTGTTTAGATATCCTGTTTCTTTCTGGGTCAGCCTTGGAAGGTTGTATTTTTCTAGAAAGTTGTCCATTTATTCGAGGTTATCCAGTTTGTTAGCATATAATTTTTCATCATATTCTCTAATAATTCTTTGTATTTCTGTGGTGTCTGTAGTGATTTTTCCTTTCTCATTTCTGATTCTCCTTATGTGTATAGACTCTCTTTTTTTCTTGATGAGTCTGGCTGGGGGTTTATCTATTTTGTTTATTTTCTCAAAGAACCAGCTCTTGGTTTCATTAATTTTTTCTATTGTTTTGTTATTTTCAATTTTATTTATTTATTCTCTGTCTTATTATGTCCCTGCTTCTGCTGACTTTGGGCCTCATGTGTTCTTCTTTTTCCAATTTCAATAATTGTGACTTTAGACTATTCATTTGGGACTGTTCTTCCTTCTTTAAATAGGCCTGGATTGTAATATACTTTCCTCTTAGAACTACCTTGCATCTCACAGAAGTTAGGACATTGTGCTGTTGTTGTCATTTGTCTCCGTATATTGCTTGATCTCTGTTTTTATTTAGTCATTGATCCATTAATTATTTAAGAGCATGCTGTTAAGTTTCCATAAGTTTGTGTGCCTTATTTTTTCTTTGTACTGATTATTTCTTGTTTCATACATTTGTGATCTGAGAGGTTGGTTGGTACAATATCAATATTTTGGAATTTGCTGAAGCTCTTTTTGTGGCCTCGTATGTGGTTCATTCAGGAAAACGTTCCATGTGTACTTGAGAAGAATGTGTATCCTGCTGCTTTTGGGTGGAATGTTCTGTAGATGTCTGTTAGATCCATCTGTTCTAATGTATTGTTCAGTGCCTGTGTGTCCTTACTTATTTTATGTCTGGTTGATCTGTCCTCTCGAATGAATGGTGTGTTGAAGTCTAATTCTGTTAGTATTTGTTTCACATATGTAGGTGCTCCTGTGTTGGGTGCATAGATATTTATAATGGTTATAACCTCTTGTTGGACTGACCCCTTTATCATTATGTAATGTCCTTCTTTGTCTCTTGTTACTTTCTTTGTTTTTAAGTCTATTTTGTCTGATACAAGTACTGCAACATCTGCTTTTTTCTTCTGATTAGTTGCATGAAATATCTTTTTCCATCCCTTCACTTTTAGTCTGTGTAGGTCTTTGGGTTTGATGTGAGTCTCTTGTAGGCACCATATAGATGGGTCTTTCTTTTTTATCCATTCTGTAACTCTGTGTCTTTTGATTGTTCATTCAGTCCATTTACATTTAGGGTTATTATCAGTAGATATGTACTTATTGCTATTGCAGGCTTTGGATTCATGGTTACCAAAGGTTCAAGGGCAGCCTCTTTACTATCTAACAGTCACACTTAACTACTTATTACACTATTATAAACATAGTCTGATTATTCTATTTTCTCTTTTTTTCTTCTTCCTCCACTTTTTATATGTTAGGTGTCATATTCTGTACTCTTTGTGTATCTCTTGACTGATTTTGTAGGTAGCTGTTTAAATTTTGCATTTGGTTAGTATTTAGTTGGTTTACTGCCTTTGCTGTGTTTTTATTTTCTCTGGTAACAGCTATTTAGCCTTAGGCATACTTGTGTCTAGAGCACTCTCTTTAAAATACATTGTAGTCATGATTTGTGAGAGGTAAATCCCCTCAACTTTTGCTTCTCTGGGAATTGCTTTATCCCTCCTTCAAATTTAAATAATAATCTTGCTGGATAGAGTATTCTTGGTTTGAAGCCCTTCTGCTTCATTGCATTGACTATATCATGCCACTCCCTTCTGGCCTATAAGGTTTCTGCTGAGAAGTTTGATGACAGCCTGATGTGTTTTCTTTTGTAGGTGATCTTTTTTCTTTCTCTGGCTTCTTTTAATATTCTGTCCTTGTCTTTGATCTTTGCCATTCTAATTTTATGTCTTGGTGTTGTCCTCCTTGGGTCCCTTGTGTTGGGAGATCTGTGTATTTCCATGGCCTGAGAGACTATTTCCTTTCCCAATTTGAGGACGTTTTCAGCAATTAGTTCTTCAAAACACTTCCTGTCCCTTTTTATCTCTCTTCTTCTTCTGGTACTCCTATAATGCGAATATTGTTACATTTGTATTGGTCACACAGTTGTCTTAGTATTATTTCAATCCTAGAGATCCTTTTTTCTCTCTATGCCTCAGCCTCTCTGTATTCCTATTCTCTGATTTCTATTCCATTAATGGTCTCCTCCACCTCATCTGATACACTTTTAAAAATTCATCCTTTGTTTGTTTCTATTCTGTTATCTCCCTCCTGAATTCATCCCTTAGCTCTTGAATATTTTTCTGTAGCTCCATCAGCATGCTTATGACTTTTGGTTTTAATTATTTTTCAGGAAGATTGGCTATTTCAGTCTCACCAAGCCTTCTATCTGGTGTTTGAGGGATTTTGGGTTGAACAAAGTTCTGCCTTTTCATGCTCCTGGAGCGATGGGAGTGGTCGTCTATCAGTGGCATGTTTGTCAGCTGGGAGGACAAAGTCCCTCCCTTCCTGCTTGCCAGTCACCGTGCCTGTCTCCGCTGTCTGTACCGGGCAACCGCGCACAGGGAGTAGCCTCTGGGTTAATCCCCTGAGCTGCTGTGGGTGGGGCGGTCGTCGGGATGGCCTTGGTCACTGGCGGGTGTCGCAGGTGAGCGGTGCGGGTTCTGCCGTGAGAACAGAGCTCTTTCGTGCTTCCCAGTCTCTGCGCCCTTCTCCTCACATGTTATATGTTTTAATGTCTTTTATTCATCCTTCCATATTAATTAGAAAATTCCTCTGATTTAACAGTTAAAAACTGAAACTGGTTTAAATTATGATTCTAATTGTCATTAGTATGCAAATGATCAAACGAACATAAATTTGGATGAACTATTAAATATAAAAATTTGTTTTAAATATATTTTTTGATGAAATGGACATATCTGATATTTTCAATTAGTTTATAAATCTTAAGTTGAACATTAGCTATTGCTAGAGTCAGGGAGTGGGGCTCAGAATCAACTTGAGACCTGGTTTTCATTTTTAAGGATATAAATGCCTAGGAATGATGGAAATGGAAGTTCTTATATCAATGTCAACCACTACTTTGATTCTTTTCAAGTTATATGACAAAAATCATATGGTTATTTATCAGTAAAACACATATTTAATTATCAGCTGACAGAAATGATTGGATCCTCCTTTAATTTTGTTAAAAGCAAAACATTTGTACACAACTGACTGGTGAGAAGATGTATCATTAAAGCTGTTCATTTTTTTAACAATGTCAAAACTTCAATATTTCCTCTTGTTTGGTGCCTCAGAAGTTTTTACACACTAGGGAGATGGTATTCCTTTCTTTTGTAAAATAGAAAAAGGGAGATTATAAAAGAGAAAATAAAAAAGTTTATTATGAATGATGCTTTTACCTTGGAGTGTGTGGGCAAATCAATTTTAGGAAGAGTACATGTGGTTAAGCAGGTTTGGAAACTGATTTCCTTAAAACTGACCATTCCCACATACTACTTATGTGCCCCTAGGGACTTATGTACCCCAGTTTAAAGGTATCTGCATTAAGGTATCAAGAAAAATGACAACTAAATTCTGTTATAGACAGCTAGTAATAAAATATCAGATTTTGGTTCAGTCTTTTATTTGTATCATCAATATTTAATGTTAGAACTTGAGGTATAAGGTACATTTCACTTGCTTTATGAATGTCCCCTTATGTCTCTTATAAGAAGCAAAATACTTTCAATGGATCAATAGAATACATGGCAAATATAATATGTATACAAAGGCATTATAGTTATAAATTCAATAAATGTGCTGTGAACATGCTGGGATCATTCTGTGGCTCTAAATTAAACAGCTCCATTTGTAAGATGAAACTACTGTAAAATTATGTTTCCTATAGGAAAAGAATTATAAGATTCTTTGAGTTCTCATATGAAAGCTGGAATAAAATGGAATATGCTTTTACCTCTTCAGAGATGTCATGGATATTGCAGCATCTTGCAGAGAAAGGGAAACATCTTTAGACATTGGAATCATTTCATATTGAAGGGATAAAGAGTAATTAGGTACAGTAAGTCTCTACCAGCATTTCTAATAATGTTCTAGTACTCTACTTCTCTATAAATAATGAATTTTATTCTCAGGAATTTATATTTGACCTTGATACAATTCTTTCAATGTACATGTGTTTGTTTTCTCTCTTAGGGTCTCAGTTTCCTCACTGGTCAAGTGAGACTGATGATTTCTAACTTCCCCAGTAGCTTTAACTACACTATTGGTCTATGACAGAACTTTATACTCCAAATGGTAATGAAAGAAAGTAGTGGCTGATTTCTTATATCTCTGGATTTTAATGTTATTTAAAACCCAAACTCATTATTATAGGACACTATAGGAAAAATCCAAGTGAGACCAAAGCTATGTTCTCTTTGTGTTATTAAATATTTGATGATGGCTAGCTTCTCATCATTTATAGTTTGGCTTAATTTATAAGTACGATACAAATATTGTAAAAAACTCTGTCTTCAATGAAGAGAAAAACAATGCATATCCATAATGTCAGAATTTGATATAAAGCGGGAGTAGATACTTTAATTTAGATGGAGTCAGAGTTTGTGTGTGTGTGTGTGTTTATCTTAGATGAAAGAATATTGATTGTGTGTCTAGATCCTACCTTTCCCTCTTGAGTCTGGGCATGTCTCAAGGTAATATTCCAAAGGGACTCTCACCTTAAGGTTTTGAGGAGCTTCCTTATTCTAAGGGAATAGACAGGCATATATGTATTTTTTTAAATAACAAGGCCCCACTTTCAAGAGAAGGGATTATTTTTTTTTCTCTTCAGCATAACAGATATCTGTTAAATTGTCTGCTATCACACTTCTATGGATTCATAACAAAATCCATTGAAGATTGTCTTGAAATAAGTAAAGTCTAAATGGGGTATTTTATTTGAAGCACTTTCCATCATTTTGGTGGAAGGATAGCACTGACATTGGAAACAGCAAAAGGTCCCTGTGGTTTTGGCTGCATCATGACCTTTTAATGACCTATAAGTGAAATCAGTACATTGAAGTTGTTTTTAGAATAAGAATGACCTCAGCAGCAAGCCATCATGGTGGATAAGAAAAGAAGGCACAAGTTCCAGAAATTAGCTAGAGATCCACCCAGACGCCCTTGAATCTACCATGGGAGTGCTGAGAGATGTGTGAGGAAAGATTTGAAAAATTTTATCTCCCACAGACTACTGTTCAAGCCAGAGACATACTGCTTTTATTGCTGTTTTCCTGATTCAGTGATTATGCCTACCCTGCTCTGGCCCAGACTGCTGTACGATTGTTACCCAGTATATATTTGTGTAGTGATTGACAGAAAGCTGTAAAGATGTGAAGGACACAAAGTTATTATCCTTCATGAAGAAAAGACATTTGATGAAATCCCAAACCCAATTATGATAATAACTCTCAGCAAACTAGAGAACTTCCTCCCTTTATAAAGAACTACAAAAACCCTACTGCCAACATCATACTTAATTGTGAGGACTACACACAACCCCCATTATATTGTGAACAACACAAATATGTACTCTTTCACCTCTCTTATTCAATATCATATTGGTAATTATATAGCTCATGCAATGAGACCAGAAAAAGAAATAACATGTATACGTATTGGAAAGGAAGCAGTAAAGCTGACTTCATTTGCATATGGCATGATTGTCTATGTAGAAAACCCCAATTAATCTGCAAATAAAACCCTCTTGGAACTATTGCGTGTAGTAAAGTTGCAGTATACAATGTCAATATACACAAGTCAACTACATTCCTGTTTACAAGCAATGAACAACTGGAACTTGAAAATTAAAAAAAAAGAATATATTATCATTTTTAATAGCACCAAAATTGTTTTGAAATTCTTAGGCATAAATATAACATGTGCATAGGATCTATATGTGGAAAACTATAAAACACTGATGAAGGAAATCAAATAGATCGAAATAAATGAGATATTCCATGTTCATGGATTGGAGGATTTAACATTGTTCAGATGTCAGTTCTTCCTAACATGATATTATTGCTTCAACACAATGCTGATCAAAATCTCAGGAAGTTATTTTTTAGATAGTTTGGTTCTAAAATGTATATGGTGAGGCAAAAGACAGAGAGAAGCCCATATAATACTGAAAAAAGGAAAAAAATGATGGAAGACTCAAATTCTCCAATTCTAAGTCTTACTATAAAGGTATAGTAATGAAGATGGTATGAAATTTGTGAAATAGACACTAAATCAAAGACAATTCAGTGGGGAAAAAGGAGAGCCTTTACAACAATTGGTGTTGCAACAATTAGACATCCATATGGCAAAAACTGAACTGAGACATAGAACTTATACATTATATAAAAATTAACTTAAAATGGATTATAGATCTAAATATAAAATGCAAAACTGTAATACTTGTAGCAGAAAGCAGGGGAGAAAGCCTAGGTGGTCTTGTATTTTAGATTTTGAGTTACAATATCAAAACAAATCTATGAAAGAAAATGTTGATAATTTGAACTTTATTAAAATTAACAGTTTCTGCTTTTTAATAGACATTGTTAAAAGAATAAAAAATCAAACCATTAAATGGGAGAAAATATTGACAAAACACATATTTGATAAAGGACTTGTATCTAAAATATGCAAAGAATCCTTAAAATTCAAAATAATAAAACAACCCAATTAAATAATGGGTTGAAGATCTCAACAGAGACCTCTCCAGCTGGCAAATAAGCATGTGAAAAGATGTTCAACATCTTTTGTCTTTGGGAAATGTAAATTAAAGCAATAATTAAATACCACTAGATGTCCATTAGAACGGCTATAATATGGAAGGACTGACAATAACAATTGTGGGTGAGAATGCAGATTAACAGGAACTAATTCATTGCTTGTGTGAGTGCAAAATGGTATAGCTATTCTGGAAGACTGGTGGTTTCTTACAAGGCTAAACATAGTCTTAACCATATGATTGACAATTGTGCCCCTAGATATTTTATCCATCTGACATTTATGTCCATACAAAACCCTGTACACAAATGTTTATGGCAGCTTTATTTGTAAGTGCCAAAATATGGAAGCAACTAATGCCTTCTTGTAGATGAATATATGAATATACTGTGATAAATGTGGGAATATTATTCAGCAATAAAAAACAATGAGCTGTCAAGCCATGCAAAGACATGAATGAACATTAAGTGTGTATTGCTGAGTGAAAGTAGCCAGCATTGAAAGACTCTCTATGGTTCCATTTATGTGACTTTCTGAAAAAAGTAAAACTATAGAGATGATAGATCAGTGTTTGCCAGGTGTTTGGAGAGGGTTGAGGCAGAGCTGAGTAAGTAAAGCACAGTAGATTTTTTAGGACACTGAAGCTATTCTGTATGATGCTGCAATGGAGAATATGTGACAGTATACATTTGTTAAAACCCATAGAACTTCCTAGCATAGAGAGTTAATGTTAATGTATGCAGACTTAAAAAAAATCATTTACAAAGCTGGGGATACTGGGATAGAATGTAGAGTGTAAAAAGCAATCTAACTATATTACAAATGTATGAAACAATTTTACTGAAGTGTGTGTATGGAAAAGGTGTTGATATAAGTAATTTTGGAAAGGACCTACATAACTCTAGTCTATAAGACAAAGGCAAAAGAAACTGTAGAAAAGCCCTACACTCTAGTTGATAAAGTTGTTTCTAAAGGGTGTGTGGGTGAACTATACTAACACTGCTATACTTGTGTGTGGGGGTTGAGGGATTGACTTAAGTATGTGGCAAATGATGGGATGGTGGTTTTGCACTGTTGCAGTGGGAAGGTACAGACAAGGGCAAGAAGATAAAAATAATTTATGTGTTAATGGGTAGGAATTGGAGATTTTACTATTCACCTGTGTTTAGTTTAACATTTATACTAAAGGTTATATATATTTGTAGATACGTGTAAATACATGGGGTAGTATACATGTATTTCCTTGTTTTGTCACCAAAAAGCACCTAGAAGCAATGACATCCAGTGACAGCCAGCACACCTAGTATTCAGATGTTGGTTTCTAATATCATTTTCTATTAAATGGAACCAGGGCTTGCCGGAGGAATGTCTAGTTCCAGGACTGGGGCAAGGCGTATACAAGATAAAGCCCGAAGCATCTTATGCCAAAAAGAAAGGAAGTTCTCGAGGAAACCACACAATGATGGGGCTATGCCCAAGGTACACAAGACACGACTGGAGGAGCCTCCCGGGCCAAGCTGGAACAATCCGAGCAACAAAATGAAGGCACTCCTGAAGCATAACCCAAAGAACAAAATAGATATCCATGGGTCCATGAATAAATGGGTGAGAAGCGACAATACAGAATTCCACATAATTTGTGTAAATACTCTTCCTGCAAGGAGGTAGCATATAACTTTCCATTCCTTAAATGTGGGCTGCACAAAATAACTTCCAAACAACACAGTATAGAAAGAGGGCAGAAAGAGTAACTTTACAGTGGAGACACTTACCACCACTACCTCTTCCAGATGATTAAGGTTAAGAATAACAATGACAAGTCATGTCCATCACATTCATCCTTGGTGTGATGTGATGAGAAGGGCACTTTACCTCTGTGGTCTTCCTCCCAAAACCTGTAACTTCAGTCTAATTTTGAGAAAAAGAGACAAACCCAAGTAGATGGATATTCTACAAAATATCTAACCACTACTACTCCAAATTTTCAAAGTCATCAAAAATGAAAGTCTGAGACATTGTT
Organism: Phataginus tricuspis; assembly: GCA_029783875.1. Taxonomy (NCBI): domain Eukaryota; kingdom Metazoa; phylum Chordata; class Mammalia; order Pholidota; family Manidae; genus Phataginus; species Phataginus tricuspis. The sequence goes on along the minus strand of JAQQAC010002701.1, from coordinate 3,924,501 downwards.
ACAGCTCCAAGAACCCTAAGAGGACATGACAGCTAAATGTAATGAGGAGTCCGAGATGGGATCCTAGAACATAAAAAGGAAATTAGGATAAAACTAAGGAAATCTGAATAGAGAGTGGACTTAGTTAATAATGATGTATCAATATTTCTTCATTGATTTTGACAAGTATACATACTAATGTAAGATGTTAATAATGATACAAACTGGGGTTGGACGTATGTGTCCTCCTCTTTACAATCTTTGTAACTCTTTGGAGAATCTATTCTTAAATGAAAGTTTATTAAAAGGTAAAAAATCACCTGCCATTTCTTTGTGCTCTGTGGAAATAAAATACAAGCTTTATTTATATCACAAGTCATCAGCCATCTCAATTATCATAATTATGAAGTTAATCAAATATGTACAAGTGAGTTAAATAAAGGAATGTTACTACTTTATCAAAACATTGTGTTTTCTTCCCTAGTCCATATGAAGAGAGCATATAAATTTATTATGAGCACGTTATGTTACAAGGAAGAGCTGTGTAGTTAATCTCCTTATGGAACACAGATGATAGAGGCATACAACAGAGTATATGGACGCCTATTGTCTCACTGTCACCAAATTACTATCGTAGGAGCTTTAGTATACGACAGGCACACAAGAAGCAAAGATTAAACGTTTCCGTGGGTGATTTTGAATGCCTGTTCTAACTAGATTCCCTCTGTCGATGGTTCTCCAGGACTTCCTGGAGGAAACTTAAAGGTTAGGGTGAAGTAAAAGCTTTTTGACCTTCATCTAGATCAGATTCTCTTTCATTTTTTTGTTACTTTAAATGTTTCCTCTCTTCTCTTTCCATTACACCTTTTGTAACTTTTGTGCACAGTCCTTGGATATTCTGCTTTTTCATTCTTTTTCCTTTCCATTTGTTTTGGAAGTTTCTATTGACATGTCTTTAAGATCACAGATTCTTTCCTTGACCATGCCCAGTCTATTAATGATCCAATCAAAGGCATTCTTAATTTTTGTTAGTACTTTTGAATTTTAGCATTTTCTTTTGACTCTTAGAGTTTCCACTTCTCTGCTCACATTACTCATCTGTTGTTGCATGTTGTCCACTTTTTCCAGTACAGACCATAATGTATTTTAGTTATTTAAATTGCTGGTCTTGTAATTCCAAGTTCCCTGCCATATCTGAGTCTGGTTCTGGTGTTGGCTACATCTGTCCAGACTGATTTTCCTTGTAATTTTTTGTTGAAAACCAGACATGAAGTATTAGGTAAAAGCAACTCATGTAGATAGACCTTTTGTATTTCTGTGGTATCTGTTGTTATTTTTCCTTTCTCATTTCTGATTTTGTTTATGTGTGTAGATTCTCTTTTTCTCTTAATAAGTCTGGCTAGGGGTTTATCTATTTTGTTTATTTTTTCAAAGAACCAGCTCTTGGTTTCATTGATTTTTTTCTATTGTTTTATTCTTCTCAATTTTATTTATTTCTTCTCTGATCTTTATTATGTCCCTCCTTCTGGTGACTTTGGGTCTCATTTGTTCTTCTTTTTCCAATTGCAGTAATTGTGTCTTTAGACTATTCATTTGGGAATGTTCTTCCTTCTTTAAATAGGCCTGGATTGCAATATACTTTCCTCTTAGAACTGCCTTTGCTGCGTCCCACAGAAGTTGTGGCTTTGTGTTATTGTTGTCAATAGTCTCCATATATTCTTTGATTTCTGTTTTGATTTGGTCGTTGACCCATTGATTAATTAGGAAAATGTTGTTAAGTCTCCATGTATTTGTGAGCCTTTTTGTTTTCTTTGTACAATTTATTTCTAGTTTTATACTTTTGTGATCTGAGAAGTTGGTTGGTAGAATTTCAATATTTTTGAATTTACTGAGGTTCTTTTTGTGGCCTAGTATGTGGTCTATTCTGGAAAATGTTCCATGTGCACTTGAGAAGAATGTGTACCCTGTTGCCTTTGCATGTAGAGTTCTGTAGATGTCTGTTAGGTCCATCTGTTCTAGTGTGTAGTTCAGTGCCTCTGTGTCTTTAGTTATTTTTAGTCTGATCTGTCCTTTGGAGTGAGTGGTGTGTTGAAGTCTCCTAAAATGAATGCATTGCTTTCTATTTCCTCCTTTAATTCTGTTAGTATTTGTTTCACATATGCCGGCACTCCCGTATTGGGTGCATATATATTTATAATGGTTATATCCTCTTGTTGGACTGACCCCTTTATCATTATGTAATGTCCTTCTTTATCTCTTGCTACTTTCTTCGTTTTGAAGTCTATTTTGTCTGATACAAGTACTGCAACGCCTGCTTTTTTCTCCTTGTTGTTTGCATGAAAATCTTTTTCCATCCCTTCACTTCTAGTCTGTGTATATCTTTGGGTTTAAGGTGAGTTTCTTGTAGGCAGTATATAGATGGGTCTTGCTTTTTTATCCATTCTGTTACTCTGTGTCTTTTGATTGGTGCATTCAATCCATTTATATTTAGGGTGACTATCGATAGATATGTACTTATTGCCATTCCTGGCTTTAGATTCGTGGTTACCAAAGGTTCAAGGGTTGCTTCTTTACTATCTAACAGTCTAACTTAACTTTCTTGTTAAGTATTGTAAACACAGTCTGATGTTTCTTTATTTTTCTCCCTTCTTATTCTTCCTTCTCCATTCTTTATATACTAGGTGTTTTATTCTTTGCCTTTAGTTAGTATTTGGATGGTCTGCTTTCTTTGCTATGATTTTATTTTCTCTGGTGACATCTTTTTAGCCTTAGGAGTGCTTCCCTCTAGAGCAGTTCCTTTAAGATGTCCTGTAGAGGTGATTAATGGGAGGCAAATTCTCTCAGCTTTCGCTTGTCTGGAAATTGTTTAATCCCTCCATCATATTTAAATGATAATAATGCTGGATACAGTATTCTTGGTTCAAGGCCCTTCTGTTTCATTACATTAAATATATCATGCCATTCTCTTCTCGCCTGTAAGGTTTCTGTTGAGAAGTATGATGATAGTCTGATGGGTTGTCCTTTGTAGGTGATCATTTTTCTCTTTCTAGCGGCCTTTAATACTCTGTCCTTATCTTTGGTCTTTGCCATTTTAATTATTATGTGTCTTGGTGTTGTCTTCCTTGGGTCCCTTTTGTTGGGAGAACTGTGGGCTTCCGTGGACTGTGAGACTATTTCCTTCCCCAGCATGGGGAAGTTTTCAGCAATTATTTCTTCAAAGACACTTTACATCCCTTTTTCTCTCTCTTCTTCCTCTGGTACTCCTATAATATGAATAATGTTCTGTTTGGATTGGTCACACAGTTCTCTTAATATTCTTCCATTCCTAGAGATCTTTTTATCTCTCTCTGCCTCAGCTGCTCTGTATTCCTGTTCTCTGATTTCTATTCCATTAACAGTCTCTTGCATCTCATCCAGTCTGCTGCTAAGCCCGCTGATGGCTTGTCTCATTTCTGCATTGTCTTTCCTGACTTCCCTCACTTCCTCTCTTAGCTCTTGCATATTTCTCTGTAGATCCATCAGCATGGCTATGACTTTTATTCCGAATTCTTTTTCAGGGAGGTTGTGCATTTCCATCCCTTCAGGCTCCCTCTCTGTTGTTGTCTGGGTCTGGGTGAGCTTTGTCTGTACTATATTCCTCTGTCTTTTCATGGAGATAGAAGTGGTCACTGGTAGGCACCACGTACGTCAGCTGGGTTCTTTAAGACTTTAAAAAAAAAGAAGAAGAGAAAAAAAGAAAAAAAAGAAGGAAAGAAAAGAAAAGAAAAGGAAAAAAACAACAAAACAACAAAAAATAAGCCCATTGGGAGTAGATTCTGTAAGGATGCTGTAGGTGGCGGTGTTGCTCCACTATTCCACAGCCACGGCCCCAAAGCTCTGCCGGGCCCTTTGTAGCTCTGGCTGGGGTAGGAACGAATGTGAGTCTGTTGTTCTCTATGTGATGTTTCAGTGCTGCTACTTTTTCCCAGTACCTAGACAAGGTGTCCAAAATTCCTCAGGACTCCCAGCCTGCTGGGCCGAGAGTGCTGGGACAATCCTGGGCCCTTTCCTCTTTAAGACCACTGGAAAACAGCATGCACTTTTCTTTTGTCCTGGGGAGCCTGCTGCAAGGACTCGGGTGCGTTCCCAGCTCAAAACCTGCACCTTCTGCCTCTCCAATCTCCGATACACTGCGCGATGGGTGTCAGCGCTCCCAACACAGATCACCAGGGATGGTTATTTCACAGGCCTGTACTTCCACTCCCTCCAGGCTCTGAATCCTCTCCTCCCGCCGGTGAGCTGGGGTGGGGGAGTGCTCGGGTCCTGCCGGGACGCGGTCTGTATCTTACCCTCCAGGCAGGGTGCCGAGTCCTCTCAGGTGCAGATGCAGGCTGTGTGCTGTACTGAACACTCTGGTCTCTCTTTTAGGAATAGTTGTATTTGCTGTATTTTCATATATATATATACGGTTTTGGGAGGAGATTTCCGCTGCCCTGCTCACGCCGCCATCTTCCCGGAACTCCCCCCCAAGATTATTATTATTCATTCATTCTCCTTAAGAAAAATTAGAGTACCACAATTTTTATATCCAGTTTTATCTGACATGAGGAAGGTATATCAAGTGAAATTTGACACTGAGGAAAAAGACCCTGATTTTAAAGGAATTTAGAAATGGATAAAATATTGATACACTCAGTACTATAAAGGGATCAGTTCTCCCTGAACTAATTTATATTTTATACACATCAAAACACCAAAAGGATTTTTTGGGGGAGATTAGCTGAGCTAATGACATTGTTCATATGGAAAAATAAGTATGTAACAGGACTGTTCTTCACACAGGGATTGATGTAGTATTAGGATAATGTGCAGTGAAGTTCCTGTGCATGCACTGATGCATCCGAGCAGCCCCAGGCTTGGATGTGTGGGCTCTGGAGATGATAGTTGCCCAGATTTATGTCCAGCCTTTGCCATTATTGACTGTGGGATCTTGGGGAAAATTATTTAGCATTTCTGGGTTTTGTCCTACTTTGTCATCTGGCTTTAAAGTAATGTGTATCTCATAGAATTGGTGTGGGGATTAAATGAGTTAATACATGCAAAGTTCTTAAAGTAGTGTGAGTTATCCTCAGCTTACCAACTCGACTAGCACTGCTGATGGAACAGAAGAGAAAATCCACAAATGGAACCAGATGCATTCTAAGATTTAATGTATAATACGTATACTGAAAGTCAGTAAGAGAAGTGTTATTCAATAAACAGGGTTCAGAAAACTGACTAGCTACCTAGAAACAAATTGTAGAAATGCCCTCCTGAAACTAAAAAAAAAATCATGATGGGTAAATTATTTAAATAATAAAAAATGAAGACATTTTCTTCATAATAAAAAATAATGAAGTAATATAAAAGTAGATGGTTTCTTACAAATTAAAAATATACTTACAAAGATATTAAAAACATGTCCACAAGAGGATTTGTACACAAATATTCATAGAGCTTTGTTCATGATAGATTCAACAGGAAACAACACAAATGTCCAGCAGTAGGTGGATGGATGAACTAGTCATAATATATGCTGTAGGATATATCCATACAGTGAAATATTTATTATATATCCAACACAATGAAATATTTACTCAGCACTAAAAGGAAAGAACCACTGAACATAAAACAACAAAGGTGAATCTCAAAGCAATATGCTAAGTGAAATAAGCCAGGCTTAAAAGACTCCATACTATGAGTCCATTGCATGAAAATGTAGAAAAGGCAAAGTAGAGTGATGGAAAGTATGGCAGTAATTGGAGCTTGGGGATGGAGAAGGAAACTTGAATGCAAAAGGGAAACGTTTGGTGGGAATAGAAATATTTTATATCTTTATTATGGTGGTTGTATGATGACATGCATTTGAAAAATTCATCCAATTTTGTACTTCAAATGGGTGAATTGTATACAATGATACAGCATCACACTGATTACATTAAAATTAAGCCTTAAAAAATATGGCAGTTTTATAACATATCCCCAGTATTCTTTTACACTCTTCCCATCAGAAGGTGGAGTCTGTATTCTCTTTCCTGAATCTGGGCTCTGTGATTCCTTTACCCACAAAATATGAACTTAGGACACTGGCAGCCTGCACTTTCCCTCTTTGGAGGCCCTTGGGTTTTGGAACTCAGCTCCCAGCTGAGAGGAAGCCCAGGCAACAGGCAAATCTCAACCAGCAGGCAGAACCAACCTGAAGAAGCTTTTGAGGTGACTCAAGTTCGAGGCACTGTCTGCAGTCCTATGAGAGGTCCTAAGCAAGAACCCGTGCAGCAGGCTGGTCTCCAGAAACGTAAGTGAGAATAATAGAATGATGGTGGTTGTTTCAGCCACTGCATTTTGGGGTGATTTATTATGCAGAATCAGGTAACTGGAACAAAAGATCTGGAAAAAAATCATAAGAAATTAAATATTTGTGAATGGGAGTTTTTCTCTGCATGGTGTAAAATGTGTACGTCATGGAAGAAATGTTTGATAAACACATTAATAAAAATTATAAATATTTCTACAGTAATGAAAGCATCAATATTAAAGGACAAACTACAAAAAATGTTTGCCATGCAACATAGTTTTAGCTGTTTTACTTTATCATGAACATTTAGAAATCAATAAGAAAAACTGGCAACACTATAGAAAAAACACATTAAACATAAATGAAAAACAAAGATAAACCCATATAGTTTATGCAAAGATGGTCATCTTGCTTGTAATACAAGAAATATTGCAACTTTTAATATTATATTATAAATATATGATACAAGCAATGTTGCAATACAATATCATTTTACCCATAAAATTGGTGAAGATAAAAAGGTTATCCAAATTATCAGAATTGTTAAGTTCTCCAGGAAATTCTGGGTTGGTGTGTAAATTGACTCAACCTCCTTGGATGGCAATTTAATCTTACCTATCAAAATTTAAAATGCAGAGACATTTTGTCTTAGGTAAATAATAGTACTTTCACTAAATATTTATTTTTTACTCACCTCATAATACTATATGCACCAGGATCAGGCTGGAGATTCTGTGCCGTGCACTCATTTGAAGACCTAGGCTTCCTCCATTTACATTTTTGGTAGTACTGTAGGATTTCAGGGTCTTCACTGGATTGTCTACATCTGACTGCTAGAAGATAGAAGAGAGAGAAAGAGTGTGTGGTGGACTATAGGAGATAGTTCATAGCTAGGCTTAAAAGTGGCATTTATGTTTGCATGTGTGAATGTGTATATGCTATATTGGTTAAACAGTGCTGGTCAGATGCTGGTGGTCAGGTATGGTATAGTAAGATTCACTGAAAAGGATCAATTAAAACAAATTTGGTAGCTGGATTTATTTTAGACTTTCAACATTACAAAAAGCTTTTTATTCCTTTCAACCAACTCTGTCAGATGGTCTAGATTTCTTTTCCATTGTCTAGCAACTTTTAAAAAAAGGTCCTTAGTCTCAGAAATCAGTTTCAGCTGTTTCTGCAAATTTGAAGCTTTGCATTTTTAAATAAAAAGGCAGAGTAAGATATTACTTTCATAAGTGTTAGGAGAAATAAGAAGGAAAAAATCACCAATAATTTAAGCATAAGTATTAATATTTCAGGCCAACATCTTTCATGGAATAAAAACTACTTGTACATTTCTTATTCTTCATGTTTCTGAATAAATAATATGCACGGAAAAGGCATATTGAAATTTATTTTCATAACTGACATTTTTGTATCATTGTTATTAAAACATATTTTGATATCTGTCTCCTAAGAATCCTTTTAAGAGACACAATGGGCATACATGAGTTTTGGTATTTCTTTGAGTCAAAGCTAAAATTGGTAACATGACAGGTTTAAAAAATTACATCTTCCCAATTATATTAAAAGAAAGGCAGTCAGGAAAAGAAGATCTGAAGCATCGTTAGTCAAACATAATTAGATGCACTGCTGCAAAATATTCTTGCTGCTCTCTTCAATAATACCTGTGTTGCAGTTAAACAGACTTTTATCCAGTTCCACACTGCCTCATATTTTCTCATCTTTGCAGCTCTGAATGTGAATGTTCCTCCTCACATTTTGCATCAGAGAAACAGAACTTCTATTCATCAGCCAATGTTTAACTTATTTTCTCTGTGAAATCATTGCTGTTCCTTCACACAGATCTTTCAGAAATCAAAAAAAACTAATTAAATGCAAGAAGATTTTACTAATTATATCATCTTACAACATTCAACATTTCAAAATAAATATTTTTATTTTTCTCTTGCTCAGAATCTTTGTCACTTTTTCTTAGAACTTGTGACTCAAATGTTAGACATCCCTAATAGGTCCATCCATCCTGACCTCACATAATGCTGGATTGTTCTCTTTTCCCTCCTGGTCTGCTACTGGCATCCCAAGGAGCCTTAATGCTCAGATCACACTGGTTATGGTAAAAGTACCCAACTTGATAACAAGTATTCTATTATCCTCGAAATACTAATAAGAATCAAATTCAACATATAAAATCAGAAAATAGTGATTCTTAATTTAAGTAGTTAATAATTGTACATTCTGCAATACTAGCACGTAGGTGTTCTAAGTGCTCAAGTACCAGGGGAAGCACCAGGATTGAGGGAATAGAGAGATTTAGGTAAGAAGTCATAAATAGAAAAGACTATAATGATGGGTAGCAAGGTGTAAGCTTTAATGTCTATCCATAAAGTTAGCAACTGAGAAGTCAGAGTAATAGGACATGTAGGGTGACATAATTTATCACCCAAACCAGGACACCTGGGAGTGAAGGAGGGTGCTATTAATACTACAGCAGGATTTGCAGGCGTAAATTAGGGCTTCTTGAGGCAAACCGGTTCCAGATGGACATACGGTTGGTTACTGTGAATTAGGTGGATGATGAAAGAACTAGACAATAGCAAGAACACATTTTACCTCAAGCCAAAGGTCATGCGAAAATTTTCAGAGAAAAGTGGGGAAGTGAAACTGAAAAGTGGGGAAGACAAACAGGGAAGCAAGCGCAGCCAATCCGAATCGCTGTTGACCCAGCACAGCGTGTAACTGCAGCTCCGTCCCTCAGGAAACCTTTGTAAGATGGAGTGCGCCGTATGTTTCAGAAATACCTTACATATGAGATGAGGGGGTTGGGGTATTTATACACCGATTCTTGAGTCTTTAAGGGCTGCTCCTGAGGGCGAGCTCCTCTGTACTTGAAGGTTCTGTACTTGAAGGCAGTCTGCGGGAGTGGGGTGGGTGAGGCCCCCAAACGCCAACTGCATCCGTTCTGCAGTCACGGTCTGAAATTCAGTGGTCGTGAAGGCTGGTTGAGTGGGGGAGAGAGAAGACATTCTAGGTAAAATGATCTCTTCGGATTATTTCTGATTGAGCAACATATCTGGGAGGAAAAATCTGTTCTGAATGGTGCTTGTGTAGTATTATCCCAGAAATTGGTCACAGTTTGAGGAGAGTTTCAAATAGGCTGGTAAACATTTAAAAATACTTCAAAGAAGTTTTACGCTCAAATCTTGTAATTTTATAACTAAATATGAGACAATTTTCTCAGGCCATTCTTTAGTGTTTTAAAAGTAGTAGTAGTATTTTTGCACAGAACCAGTGGCCAGGGACTGTATTGGAAGAAAATACGAAAACTGTTGCAAAATTCTCACACTTTGAGGGGAATATGTGAGATGTTGTTTGGGAAACTATTCTATTACATATTTAAATTGGTAATTTAATTCTTAAACTGTTCTGGTGATGGTATGTGTTTGCATATGTCCAAACTCATCAAATTGTACATACTAAGTATGTGCAATGTTTTTATTTTTTATTTTTAGTGTCAGTTATACCTCAAGCTGTCACTAAATGAAAAGAATTTGGATATTGTCTTTACTATAGGAAAAAGTTTTGGACAAAGCTCTTTAGATGGCCATCTCTAGTATGGTGATATTTAATGTTATTTTAATTTTTGAGGCCCATTTTTTCCAGTATACTTCTTAAGTTAAAATATTCCATTGAATGTAGTAAGTAAAGCTAGAAACTACTGTGTCATTTTTAATGTTCTCTGGTTTTCTTTTTTAAAAACCTATCTTTTTGGTGCCAAAATATTGGCTTGTGACTTTGAAGGGTATGGGACATATTTGATCAGACACCTAGATGGGCCTGTTACAATGAGAATATGAATTAGGGGCAGACCTTGCTGCTGGAAGTGAAAATCTAGACATGCAAGTAGAGCCTGATAACCAAGAAAATATGGAGAAGGTAATATGGAATATGTAACTGTATGCATTAAAGTCAGCACCAGGTACATGCAGCAGAGGTAGGATATCTGATGTGTGGAGATCCAGATTTGTGGTCAACAGTAGGTAGGATTTTGGCCTCAGTTTGTCTCTTGGCCAAGGCATACAGAGTTGGGAAGAAATGGTAAGAGCAGCTCATAGCCCAGTTCTGAAGAAGGCTGTTCTTTGGAGCTAGGGGCGAGATAGCATGATGGGAAAACACTCCTGAAGCTGGATTTGGGGTCAGTAGTTTGGAAGAGGCCTAATGACCAGAATTGGAGCACTTGGAAACATCAGCAAAGAGCAGTGAGATGAACTGATGTTGAGTCATCTTTAACAACCAGTACCTAGAGCTGGGGGTAGAGCTGAGTCTGCCTTTGTGGATTAAGTGTTCCAGCTGAGTGCAAAAGAGAACTGTAACAGCAGGAAGGCAGATAGATCAGTATATTTGGTCTCAGAATAATCACTGAAAACAGTGTTTCCCAAGGATGTTTCATGCATCATTGTTAGTATGAGATTCTCTCTGAAGTGAGAGCTTAATTCCTACAACCAGACTAGTAAATGCTACTTATCTTTCCCCCTTCTTGAGCAATCATGCAACATGTTATCATGATAAATTCTGGGAATGCCTATAGTGCAGAAATATTTGTTCATCTGGCACCTATTTTCATCCCATGGAAGCAAGCTTCTCTGTAATACACCCTGCCAGTGGCTGGATCAGATCAGGGTACCCCCTGGGCAGCAGCAGTCACTGAGGGCTGGAAGTAGCTTTGCAAACCTTTGCGAAGACTTACATGGGTAAAGAAACAATATCAACAGAGATTTGGTAAGAATCTATTGAGAGAGGAGAACAGAATTTGGTTTAAAATAGCTTCTGAGTATATCATTAAGATGAAGGCTGTCCAGGAATAGACGGGCCTAGGAAATCCTTGCTTTATTCTTTTGTTAGCAGAAATCAAGAAATGCAAGATAATTGGCTTGAGGGCATTGGTGTGGCTGAGCTAGAGGATGAACAGAGGTGGAGGAAGGCCAATGCCTCAGGCGCTTCCATTTCCACGCTTGATCTCTGTCCCTAGTAAGAGCCAGTCTGCAGATGGCCAGGCTCAGCATCTGAAGGAGGCGATGACCCACATGGGGCCTGTCCTGGGGAGTGCGGGCTTAGGAAGGTGGAGGCCCAGATCAAAGAGCGTTCTTTGTTAGTGGCATTTATAAAGCACAATGAATTGGATAAACCCTTAAAACTGGATATCACATATTCAATTGGTATGTCTCTAGCAGTAACCTAATGTTAAATTTATAGACTGTTGCTATTAAAATATTTTTTAAGTCTTTGTTTCCTAGGAACATACAACTAAGAGAGCAAGAATTGTTTCTGAGTCATGGGCTCATAGGTGTACCATGTGAGACATAAAGTGTTCTTATTTGACTGAGTTTATGTCTTCTTTTGTATAAGTTGTATTACTCTGCAGATTTATTCTGCTTCAGTTTATCTGACTTTCATTAATAAATATGAAAATATGCATCTCCAAAATTTTATATTTGATCAAGAAGCCACCACAGAAGTAGATATCATGAGTTTGTGCATATATCTGTATATTAACTAGATATTTATATTTGTGATATTGCCTATAAAAGGAGAGGTTATGTTAAAATTAATTTTGACTATTTGTATTGGATTCTATAAAAATGATTTTGTTCTATATTTACATAAGTATCTCTGTTATAAATGTTCTATTATATTTATGTTTTGGAAATTTTAATAAAGGTATTGTAAAGTATACCTGTGTAGAACTCGTATATATAATATATATTTATTGATAAGGTTAAGATATATGCATATATATTTAAACTCTACCATGTAATTTACACATTCTATAATGTTAAATTACAAAAAAAGCATCTGGTCTGATTCAACTAATTGGAGGCTATACTTTTTTGTTGAAGACCGCTGCATTGATGTGCGCGTTTAAAATTAAATTAATCATCAAACGAACCCAGTGAGCAGCTTCTCCTTTATGCAGGGTGATTTCAAAAATCTCCATGAAAGGAGATGGCTGACTTTTGTACTAGCATCTGAGCTATAATTCAAGGGAATTGTTCCATAATTCAGAAGTCATCCCTGCTTTAAACACACTTCCAGACTATGTATTAAAATGAATATCTCTAAAATCTGAAGACTAAATGTTTCCAAGGTTTGCAGCATTCATAATATCTTTTATGTGCTTCCATTCTTTACGTCCTTTCATTTTTCAGTGTAGACAGATGAACTAGACTACTCTACTATTAGAGAATAAAATAAAGGGATTTTGGAACCATAAAATATTCTTAGCTAAGAATTTTAAAGCTTTCGGCAAATGTTAATTAACTGTACTTCCTACCAGCCCTGTGAGTTGTCATAGTGAGTATATTATAATACCCATTTTATGAGGAATAAAATTGAATAAACAACTGAAAGAAAATAGATCCAGTATATAGTCTCTCAGCCTGTAAATATTTTCAAAGATACATGCAATACAATTGTCCTTATTTAATACAATGGATTCTAAGTCTGTGCTTTATTTTTTATTTATTTATGTCTTTTTATTTATTTATTTATTTATTTTACTAAGGTATTATTGATATACACTCTTATGAAGGTTTCATATGAAAAAACAATGTGGTTACTACATTTACCCATATTATCAAGCCCCACCCATACCCCAATGCAGTCACTGTCCATCAGTGTAGTAAGATGCCACAGATTCACTATTTGCTTTGTCTGTGCTACACTGTTTTCCCCTTGAACCCCCACAAAATGTGTACTAAACATAATACCCCTCAATCCCTTTATCCCACCCTCCACACCCACCCTCCCACACCCATCCCCTTTGGTAACTACTAGTTCCTTCTTGGAGTCTCCAAGTCTGCTGCTGTTTTGTTACTTCAGTTTTGCTTTGTTGTTATACTCCACAAATTAGGGAAATCATTTGGTACTTGTCTTTCTCTGAATGGCTTATTTCACTGAGCATAATATCCTCCAGCTCCATCCATGTTGTTGCAAATGGTAGGATTTGTTTCTTTCTTATGGCTGAATGTATTCCATTGTGTATGTGTACCACATCTTCTTTATTCATTCATCGACTGATGGACACTTAAGTTGCTTCCATATCTTGGCTATTGTAAAAGGTGCTGTGATAAACATAGGGGTGCATATGTCTTTTTGAATCTGAAAAGTTGTCTTCTTTGGGTAAATTCCAAGGAGTGGGTTTCCAGGGTCAAATGGTATTTCTATTTTTAGTTTTTTGAGGAACCTCCATATTGCTTTCCACAATGCTTGAACTAGCTTACATTCCCACCAGCAGTGTAGGAGGGTTCCCCTTTCTGCCCATCCTCCCCAGCATTTGTTGTTCTTAGTCTTTTAGATCCTTACTGATGTGAGGTGATATCTCATTGTGATTTTAATTTGCAATTCCCTGATGATTAGCAATGTGGAACATCTCTGCATGTGCCTGTTGGCCATCTGAATTTCTTCTTTGGAGAGCTGTCTCTTCATATCCTCTGCCCATTTTTTAATCCGGATTTTTGTTTTTTGGGTGTTGAGGGGTGTAAGTTCTTTATATATTTTGGATGTTAACCCCCTGTCAGATATGTCATTTACAAATATATTCTCCCATACAGTAGGATGCCTTTTTGTTCTGTTGATAGTGTCCTTTGCTGTACAGAAACTTTTTAGTTTTATGTCGTCCCATGAGTTCATTTTTGCTTTTGTTTCCCATGCTTGAGGAGATGTGTTCAGGAAGAAGTCGCTCATGCTTATATTCAGGAGATTTTTGCCTATGTTTTCTTCTAAGAGTTTTATGGTTTTATGACTTACATTCAGGTCCTTGATCCATTTCAAGTTTACTTTTGTGTATTGGGTTAAACAATAATTCAGTTTCATTCTCTTGCATGTAGCTGTCCAGTTTTACCAACACCAGCTGTTCAAGAGGCTGTCATTTCCCTATTGTATGTCCAAGACTCCTTTATCATATGTTAATTGACCATATATGGTTGGTTTTATATCAGGGCTCTCTATTCTGTTCCATTGGTCTATGGGTCTGTTCTTGTGCCAGTACAAAATTGTGTTGATTACTGTGGCTTTGTAGTAGAGCTTGAAGTTGGGGAGCATAATCCCCCCAGCTTTATTCTTCCTTCTCAGGATTGCTTTGGCTATTTGGGTTCTTTTGTGGTTCCATATGAATTTTAGAATGATTTTCTGTAGTTTGTTGAAGAATGCTTTTCGTATTTTGATAGGAATTGCACTGAATCTGTAGATTGCTTTAGGCAGGATGGCCATTTTGACAATATTAATTCTTCCTATCCATGAGCTCGGGATGTGTTTCCATTTATTGGTATCTTCTTTAGTTTCTGTCATGAGTGTCTTGTAGTTTTCAGAGTATATGTCTTTCACTTCCTTGGTTAGGTTTATTCCTAGGTATTTTATTCTTTTTGATGCAACTGTGAATGGAATTGTTTTTCTGATTTCTCTCTCTGCTAGTTCGTTGCTAGTGTATAGGAATGCAACAGATTTCTGAGTATTAATTTTGTATCCCACAACTTTGCTGAATTCAGATATTAGATCTAATAGTTTTGGTGTGGATTCTTTAGGGTTTTTATGTACAATATCATGTCATCTGCAAACAGGGACAGTTTAACTTCTTCCTTGCCAATCTGGATACTTTTTATTTCTTTGTGTTTTCTGATTGCCATGGCTAGGACCTCCAGTACTATGTTGAATAGAAGTGGGGAGAGTGGGCATCCTTGTCTTGTTCCCATTCTTAAAGGAAAAGCTTTCAGCTTCTCGCTGTTAAGTATAATGTTGGCTGTGGGTTTGTCATATATAGCCTTTATTATGTTGAGGTACTTGCCCTCTATACCCATTTTGTTGAGTTTTTATCATGAATGGATGTTGAATTTTGTCGAATGCTTTTTCAGCATCTATGGAGATGATCATGTGGTTTTTGTACTCCTTTTTGTTGATGTGGTGGATGATGATGATGGATTTTCGAATGTTGTACCATCCTTGCATCCCTGGAATAAATTCTACTTGATCATGATGGATGATCCTTTTGATGTATTTTTGAATTATGTTTTCTAACATTTTGTTGAGTGTTTTTGCATCTATGTTCATCAGGGATATTGGATCTATGTTTATCAGGGATATTGGTCTGTAATTTTCTTTTTTGTGGTGTCTTTGCCTGGTTTTGGTATTACAGTGATGTTGGCCTCATAGAATGAGTTTGGAAGTATTCCCTCCTCTTCTACTCTTTGGAAAGCTTTATTGGAGGATGGGTATTAGGTCTTCACTAAATGTTTGGTAATATTCAGCGGTGAAGCCATCTGGTTCAGGAGTTTTGTTCTTAAGTAGGGTTTTGATTACCAGTTCAATTTCGTTGCTGGAAATTGGTCTGTTCAGATTTTCTGTTTCTTTCTGGGTCAGCCTTGGAAGGTTGTATTTTTCTAGAAAGTTGTCCATTTCTTCTAGGTTATCCAGTTTGTTAGCATATAATTTTTCATAGTATTCTGTAATAATTCTTTGTATTTCTGTGCTCTCCATAGTGATTTTTCCTTTCTCATTTCTGATTCTGTTTATGTGAGTAGACTTTCTTTTTTTCTTGACAAGTCAGGCTAGGGGTTTATCTATTTTGTTTATTTTCTCAAAGAACCAGCTCTTGCTTTCATTGATTTTTTTCTATTGTTTTATTATTCTCGACTTTATTTATTTCTGCTCTAATCTTTATTATGTCCCTCCTTCTACTGACTTTTTCTAGTTTTGTTAATTGTGAGTTTAGACTGCTCATATGGGATTATTCTGCATTCCTGAGGTAAGCCTGTATTGCAATATACTTTCCTCTAAGCACGGCCTTTGCTGCATCCCACAGATTTTGTGGTGTTGAATTATTGTTGTCATTTGTCTCCATATATTGCTTGATCTCTGTTTTTATTTGGTCATTGATCCATTGGTTATTTAGGGGCATGTTGTGAAGCCTCCATGTGTTTGTGGGATTTTTCAATTTCTTTGTGTAATTTATTTCTAATTTCATACCTTTGTGGTCTGAGAAAGTGGTTGGTACAATATCAATATTTTTTAATTTACCGAGGCTCTTTTTGTGGCCTAGTATATGATCTATTCTTGAAAATGTTCCATGTGCACTTGAGAAGAATGTGTATTCTGTTACTTTTGGGTGTAGAGTTCTGTAGATGTCTGTTAGGTCCATCTGACCCAATGAGTTGTTCAGTGCCTGTGTCTCCTTACTTATTTTCTGTCTGGCTGATCTGTCCTTTGGAGTGAGTGGTGTATTGAAGTCTCCTAGATTGAATGCATTGCATTCTATTTCTCCTTTTAATTCTGTTAGTATTTGTTTCATATATGTTGGTACTCCTGTGTTGGGCACATAGATATTTATAATGATTATATTTTCTTGTTGGATTGACCATTTTATCATTATGTAATGTCTTTCTTTGTCTCTTGTGATTTTCTTTGTTTTGAAGTCTATTTTGTCTGATACAAGTACCGCAACTCTTGCTTTTTTCTCCCTATTAGTTTCATGAAATATCTTTTTCAATCCCTTCACTTGTAGTCTGTGTATGTCTTTGGGTTTAAAGTGAGTCTCTTGTAGGAAGCATATAGATGGGTCTTGTTTTTATTCATTCAGTGACTCTGTCTTTTGATTGGTGCATTCAGACCATTTACATTTAGGGTGATTATTGATTGGTATGTACTTACTGGCATTGCAGGCTTTAGATTCGTAGTTACCGGAGGTTCAAAGTTAACTTCCTTACTATCTAAGAGTCTAACTTAACTCACTTAATATGCTATTACAAACACAATCTAACGGTTCTTTTTTTTTTTTCTTCCTCCTCTATTCTTTATATATTAGGTATCATATTCTGTACTCTTTGCCTATCCCTTGATTGATTTTGGGGATATTTAATTTAATTTTGCATTTGCTTAGTAATTAGCTGTTCTACTTTCTTTTTCAGTGGTTTTATTACCTCTGGTGACAGCTATTAAATCTTAGGAACACTTCTATCTATAGCAGTCCCTCCAAAATACACTGTAGAGTTGGTTTGTGGGAGGTAAATTCTCTCAGCTTTTGCTTATCTGGAAATTGTTTAATCCCTTCTTCAAATTTAAATGGTAGTCTTACCAGGTAGAGTATTCTTCATTCGAGGCATTTCTGCTTCATTGCATTAAATATATCATGCCACTACCTTCTGGACTGTAAGGTTTCTGCTGAGAAGTCTGATGATAACCTTATGGGTTTTCCTTTGTATGTGATCTTATTTCTCTCTCTGGCTGCTTTTAATAGTCTGTCCTTATCCTTGATCTTTGCCATTTTAATTACTATATGTCTTGGTGTTGTCTTCCTTGAATCCCTTGTGTTGGGAGATCTGTGCATCTCCATGGCCTTAGAGATTATCTCCTTCCCCAGCATGGGGAAGTTTTCAGCAATTATTTCTTCAAAGACACTTTTTATCCCTTTTTCTCTTTCTTCTTCTTCTGGTACCCCTATAATGCAAATATTGTTCTGTTTGTATTGGTCACATAATTCTCTTAATATTCTTCTATTCTTGGAGATCCTTTTTTCTCTCTGTACCTGAGCTTCTTTGTATTCCTTTTCTCTAGTTTCTACTTAATTTATCGTCTCCTGCACTGTATCCAGTCTACTTTTAATACCCTCCATTGTGCTCTTCAATGATTGGATCTCTAACCGGAATTAATTCCTGAGTTCTTGAATATCTTTCCGTACCTCTGTGAGCATGTTAATGATTTTTATTTTGAACTCCCTTTCAGGAAGAGTCATGAGGTCGATGTCATTTAAATCTTTCTCAGGAGTTGTATTCATAATTTTACTCTGAACCAGGTTCCTTTGGGTTTCATATTTGTATATGGCGCCCTCTACTGCCCAGAAGCCCTACTCCCTGGAACTTTTCTGCCCCTGAATCAATGCTGGGGGTTGGTGGTATTGGTGCCTGGGGGGAGGAAAGAGCTGTGTCCTGATTCCCGGCTGCTATGCCTGTCTCCAGTGTCTGATCCAGTGGGCCGAGCACACAGGTATAAGCCTCTATGCTTTGAATTTGTTGTTCCTGTAGACAGATCTTCCTTCTGGCTAGACTAATCCCAGGGTAGCATTTCCCGGTTTGTGAGCAAGGTGGGACTGCCTGGGAGAAATGCACAGTAGGCTTTGAATCATGGAGGGGGTAGCCAGCCTTGGAGCTGTGTAGCTAGCCATGGAGCTGGAGCACCTGAAAATTGTCTAAAGAGGAAGATTTCTTTTTCCTCCTTAAATATGATAGTCTATATGGCAAAGCTCCCAACCTGCTGGGCAGAGTGTCCTCTCTGTCTACCTGTCCTCTCTCCTGAGCAGTAAGCTCTGTGCAATCATTGCCCCTTTAGCAGCCCTCTTGTTAAAGGCTTCCTTGTTAGGAAGTCTCTCAGACTTCCAGCCTTTCTTTTGTCCCAGAGCAGCCGGATATGGATCCCTGTTTTCCACAAGTGGCTGAAATTTCAGTCTCTCCAGGAATTCTGCCTGTCTTAGCTTTCCAACCCTGTAATCATGAGAGTATCATGCAAGCACCATGAAATGTAGGTTTGTGCTCCCAGAGTAGATCTCTGGAGTTAGGTATTCAGCAGTCCCAGGCCTCCACTCCCTCCCTGCTCAGTTTCTCTTCCTTCCGCTGGTGTGGTGGGGTGGGGGAAGGGCTTGGGTACCTCCAGGCCACAGCTTTGGTATGTTACCCTGTTCCGTGAAGTCTGCTCTTTTCTTCAGGTATATGCAGTCTGGTGCAGTCCTCTTTCCTATTGCTCTTTCAAGATTAGTTGTATTAATTATATTTTCATATTATATGTGGTTTTAGGAGGAAACCTGTGTCTCACCTCTCATGCCACCATCTTTAATCCATGATTGTGTGCTTTATTTTTTTTACAGTGCTTTTATAATAATTTATGTTCAAAATTTATTCTCTGTTACAAAGTTTTGTGGATCCCCTGTTGTAGGTAAAATGATGTACTTGATATAGTGTGGAAACTATGAAGCTTTCTGTCCATTCCTGATTTCAAACTGTGAAGTTGGGGGTGGTTGTGGTCAAGGCTGAGGAGATGGGACAATCAAAACATGAGGCAGAAGATGGGTTGCAATGATGTAGAAAATTTATTTACGAGGCAGGAATAGTAGGAGATGACATACACTTCTTAGGAAGGTGGACAGCCAGGGAAGTTCAGATGTTTGATGTGGCAGCCTTTGAAGGTGGTCATTTTTGAGCAGCACAGTGTGGAAAAGAAGTAACAGAGAGTCAGGGGATATAGCAGCACTGGTTGTAAAAAACAAAGGGCTAGATGAAGTGCACAAGGGAGCTAGTGATGAGGGAGGAGGAGGAGAGAGAGAGACAGACAGAGACAGAGAGAGGTGGGGAGAAAGGGAGAAATATTAATTTTCACATGGTTTAAGTCTTTGGAGAGAACAGTTTAGACTTTTCTGATTTGTGTTGTTTTCACTCACACTTTAAGAAGTATCAGTTCCTTTGCCTTTTGTTGTCATTGGGTTAGAGAGGTTTGCCTTGTGTTTTTTATGGCTATGACACCTTCATGTTGAGACAGGCTTTTCATGAGTTAAATTGTGAGCATTGTGAACATTATGAGCAGTTCATGAATTTGTAAGGTCAAAAAGCTGAAAAGCTTGTTTATGAAGTTTCTGGCTGGAAATCAGCAAATGGAGGGAAGTGCTGTGTTCATAGATGGCAAAACTAAGTGTAACTATGTCAATCCTTCACAAATTGATCTGTCGATTTAATGTAATTGTAATCAAAATCCCTGTTGGATTTGTGTGTGTGTGTGTGTGTGAATACTGACAAGCTAGTTCTATAATTTTATGAAAATTCAAAGTACAGGAAAAGACAAGGCATTCTTTAAAAGAATAATAAAGCTGGAGTATTTATACTACCAAGTATCAATGCATTATAAAGCTATAGTAATTGGGATAGTAGTGGTGTAGCATTGTAAAGATATGTAAACTAATGGAACAGAGTAGAAAGTCTAGATACAAACATCTAAGTATGTGGGCTTGATTTAAGACATTGAAGGAGGTTCTGATGTGTGGTGAGGGAGAGAATGGTCTTTTCAACAAGTGGTGCTACATCTTCTAAATATCCATATGAAACAGTATTTTAACCAGACATGCAAGTCAATTCCAGATAGATTGTGGATCTAAGCAATAAAAGGAAGATATCAGAGACTGTTTTCATGACCTTGTCATTGGCAAAGGTTCTCAAATAAGATGCAAAAATCCCCTAAAAAATACTACAGTGGGTTATGTTAAAATTTAAAATTCTTTTCAACAAAGAATATCTTTAAGGGAATGGTAAAAAAAAAAAGCCACAGAATAGGAGGAGGTATTTAAAACACATATAACTGACAAAGGATAGTTTTCCAGAATATGTAAAATGTTCCTAGAAATCAATAAGAAAAATACTGTAAACTCACTAGAAAAATAGGCAAAAATCTTCAAGCATTTACTAAAGAGGATAACCAAATGGCCAATTATATATGAAAAGATATGCACTTTCATTAATTATTAGGAAAGTGCAAAATAATACTGCAATGGGGCAATACTACACATTCAATAGAATGGGAAAAAATATACCAAGTGCTAGCAAGGATGTGGAAAAATACTCGTGTACTGTTATAAATTGCTATAATTTCATTAAAAAAGTGTTTGACACCCTCTTCTACAGCTGAAGGAATACATGCATGGCCAGAAAATTTCCAAATTTGTATGTACTCAAGATATGTATTATGATGTTTACAGTAGCACTATTTAAATGGAAAATTATCTAAGTGTCCATTATCAGTCAAGTGGATAAATTATTTTTAATATATTCAGACAATGAAATATTCTACAGAACTGAGAATGAACAACTATTGCAACATACAACCACATTAATGTATCTCAGAAATGTAAAATTGAGGGAAATAAGCCAGGTACAAAAAAGTAAATGCTACATGATTCCTTTTAATTAAATAAAAAATAGGCAAAATTAATTAATGGTGTTACTCTTGAAAGGAGAAATGACTGAGAAAGAATATCAGAGCCCAAAGGGTGGGGCTACAGAGGCTGGTTCTGCTGTGCAGCTATTCTATTTTGTTGACCTGTGTTCTAGTTACTTAGGTGGGTTTCGTTTGTGAATATCTATTAATCTCTATACTTATCATATGTGTAATTTTTCTATGTATGTTTTACTTCAACAAAAAGTTACTGTATGATTACCAGAAAGATAAATGTAGCATATGCAGGAAACCACACAGAAAAATTATCCTGATTATCTTTATAATATAGTAGGAAACATAAATTCATAGTCATGCATTCATTGCATAACAAAAACAAACAAATTGAGTAAATATGATTTGATTTTTTTCCCCTCCAACTCTGGGAGTGTTTAGTAACATTTATGTTCAAATATCTGGACAGAAAAGCAGGTATATGGATGTTCAATAATGTGACTCATGATTCACTTATATATTTTTAGGCTACAATTGACATTTACATTTGTTATGGACTGAATGTTTATGTCCTCCCATCCCCCAAGCTGTATGTTGAAGCTCTAATTCCCAATATGTGGATGGTATTTGGAGATAAGTACTTTTGGAGATAATTAGGGTCACATTACGTCATGAGGGTGAGGCCCTCCTGTGCGGATTAGTGGCCTTATGAGAAGAGGTAGATCTCTCTCTCTCTTTCTCTCTCTGCCATGTGAAGACACAGCAAGAAGTTGGCCATCCACACGTCAGGAAGAGAACTCTAATCAAAACCCGACTATGCTAGCACCTTGACTGCAGACTTCCAGCCTCCGGAATTGTGAGAACTCTTTCATTACACCTCTCACTGATGAGAGGAAACAAGACATTCTCAGAAGAAAGCCTTATTATGTGTTGGAAGCCTGTGACTGATTTATAATTATTAATACAATACCTAACATTGATTGAACACTGACTACATGCATCAAACACCAAGCATTTTAAATCTTATGTAATTCTCCTCTAGATCCTAAAGGTTACTTAGTATTATTATAATACCAATTTTACAAATGAGAGGACCGACACAGAGGGGTCAGGAAATGAGCAATGTGGTGCCGCTAGTAAGTGGGAGAGCTGGGATTTCTGTCCGGGATATCTGTGTCCCTGCAGAGTGTGTGCGTCATGTGGTGCCGTGCATGGTGTCATGGTCCTCAGATTCCTGGGCCCCTCATTTGCCCCAAAGCACAGAGGGTGAAATCACAGGCACATTGTAAGTAAGGTTATACATGTTCTAATAATCCAAAATTACATTGAGAAAGAGGAAGGCCTTGTTAATAATGCCGGGGGTGTGGGGGAGGGGTGGGGGACTTCCTCCATAGAAGGAGTTCTTGTTCTTGTATTCCTGACTGTCTTTAAAGAGCCTTCAGATCACAGGCCTCCACTGTAAACTCTAATTTTTAAAATTCCTCTGTATTCAGTGAAAATTACTGTTGAAATGAACCTTTTGCTTATGTTATTGCTTGGATTTCTAGCACAGTGCAAAAAATTAAGTGAGTAAGTTAATTAAGTAATACTACCTAGTTGCCGACCTCCTTTAAGGAAATCATCTTTCTGTCTAGTTGCAGAAGATAGCTTTCTCTTTTTCTTTTAGGAATGAAATGAGTTACATTATACCCTCATTTGTAGATTTGCTCTTAGGAAACGGTAGTTTTGTTAGTTACGCCTCCTGCTGAATCATTTCGATGTGTCTGTGCCGGGTTAGCTCACAGGCCTGACAGCCTCATTAGCTCTTGATGGTCTGCTCTCTCCAACATGGTTACCATCAGCTCCCTATTGGGATTCAAATCACTTTTATCCCTGAAAGCCTGTCTGGTATCACAGACCCTCCTGCAGAGAAGAAGATTTTCAGAAACTACTTCCACAGCCTGTGGGAGTGGCACACACAACAGTTAACTTGACCCAGATTGACCTCTGGATGGACTTTCTCTTCCTTGTCTCTTCCTTCCTGCCCTCCCTCCTTTCCTTATTCTCCTCTTTGTGATAACCATAGATGCTTATATGTTCACTTAGTCAATTAATATTAACTTAATACTTGCTGCTTGGTGGCAACATAGAGGCAGCAAGCCCTGCTGAGTTTTCTCCCCATGTTCATTCATACCCCATCTCTATCCTTCCTAACAGAACCCCAATTTTGTTCGTGTATCTCCCCTTCTCCACATACTTCAGAGGAATATTGCTTGTTCACCCCCCCCCAAAGAGCTGTGGGTACCTTTGGGCTCAAGCCATTCACTGGCCCCATTTTCCTTGCAAGCAATTATTCCAAGTGTTGGTCAATGAAGCAACAGGTGGATCCTGTTCAGGAGTTTCTGGGGGAGAGTTTTTTTCCCTGCTGGGCTGAGCCTGTTCTTCTTTTAAATGTTACTGTGTCTGGATGTTTGGGTGCAAATGGTCTACGGAAAAAACCTGCCTGAAGATCAAGCTAACCCACGGAAAAAGGCGTGTTGGAAAGATGATGGGTGCCTGGTCCTTGATAACATCACAGCCACTGAATGCACCAGTCCTGGAGTCACCACACTTCTGGGCTCTGTTATTTGAAGTAATACAATCTCCTTTTACTTAAACTATTTTGAACTGTGTTCCTGTCACTTGCTAGCAAAGCCTTCTGTCTCACTATTCTGGTGCTCTTTTCTAGTGCGTCAGCTTGAACCAGTCTCATACTCTTTCGGAGTTCCACTTTCCTCGTCTGTATCTCCTTATAAATTTGTGACATAGTCATAATAACAAATGATTGCTCAGCCCTTATCATGCACAGACCTATGCTAAACATTTCTCAAGTTTCAGTTGTTTGATAGGCCTGCAAAGCCTAGCTCTGTGTCTGGCATCTAGTTTATGAAGGGAAGTAGTTTTCCCTCCTTTCTTCCCCACTCATTAATGTATTTGCTGCCATAGAGAGATTAAACATGTGTATGTCCTTGTTTTTAAGAATTAACAATGTAGATAGAAAGGAGCCAGTTTGGGACTCTGCTTAGTTTACAAGAATTCACAGTGAGTAGTATTAGAAAACATCTAAGTAACTATGATTTAATAAACTAAAGTACGATTTGAGAAGGGTTGGGAAGTAGGGGACTCAATCTTGGAAGGTCTTGAAAGCTAGGTAAAGTAGATAGGACCTGGTATAATATAAACTGGGGACCTTTGGAAGTTTTTGACTCAGGATGTAACATGGTAAGAGTGAAGAGAAAGACTGGATTACATAAATTGATCAGGAGGATATTGCAATATAGTATGAATGGAAAGTGGTAAGATCAAGATTATGTTTCAATCAGCTCCCATTCATATCTGAAAAAGTAGAAAGCCCAGTTAAAAAAGTGTTTTTTGTATGTTAATGCAAGGACTATTGATGTTCACAATAATTACCTGAGAGAATTAAAGATGCTTGAATGACTTCTAGATCATAGGGATAGATCAACTTATGTTCAGTCCTGTTTTGAAAAATTATTTATATTTTAGAAAAAGTCCTAATATATGAATTTTTAAAACCCATTTAATGTTTTTAACAATTATCAGTTAAGTAGATTGTTAAAACAGGAGTACTCTGTTCCTTATTGCTGTGGACAAATGGGGAATCATTTTATTGTATTTAGAAATTTAAAAGGTCTTTGTATTTTCCCAATTTAGAAAACCCGGTAGCTTACAGAATATTTTCATACTTTTTAAAAATTTTATTTTGGTATCATTAAGCAGCAATTACATGTGCAACATTATGGTTACTAAACTCCCCACTTCATCAGGTCCCCCCCACCTACTCCATTATAGTCACTGTCCATCAGCGTAGTGAGATGCTATAGAATCACTACTTATCTTCTCTGAGTTGTGCAGCCCTCCCCATGCCCCCCAACATTATGTCTGCTAATCCTAATGCCCCTTTTCCCCCTTATCCCTCCCTTCCCACCCATCTTCCCCAGTCTCTTTCCCTTTGGTAACTATTAGTCCGTTTTTGGGTTCTGTGAGTCTGTTGATGTTTTGTTCCTTCAGTTTTTTTCTTTGCTCTTATACTCCACATATGAGTGAAATCATTTGACATTTGTCTTTTTCCACTTGGCATATTTCACTGAGCATAATACCCTCTAGTTCCATCCATGTTGTTGCAAATAGTAGGACTTGCTTTCTGGTATAATATAAACTGGGGACCTTATGGCTGAATAATATTCCATTGTGTATATGTACCACACCTTCTTTATCCATTCATCTACTGATGGACACTTAGGTTGCTTCCATTTCTTGGCTATTATAAATAGTGCTGAGATAAATATAGGGGTGCAACTGTCGTTTTCAAACTGGGCTGCTGCACTCTTAGGGTAAATTCCAAGGAGTGGGATTCCTGGGTCAAATGCTATTTCTATTTTGAGTTTTTTGAGGAACCTCCATACTGCTTTCCACAACGGTTGAACTAATTTGCATTCCCACTAGCAGTGTACGAGGGTTCCCTTTTCTCCACACCCTCGCCAACATTTGTTGTAGTTTGTGTTTTGGATGTTGGATATCCTCACTGGTGTGAGGTCATATCTCATTGTGGTTTTAACCTGCATTTCTCTGATGATTGGTGATGTGGAGCATATTTTCATGTGCCTGTTGACCATCTGAGTTTCCTCTTTGGAGAAGTGTCTATTCATGTCCTCTGCCCATTTCTTAATTGGATTATTTACTTTATGTTTGTTGAGGTGTGTGAGTTCTTTATATATTTTGGATGTCAATCCCTTATCGGATGTGTCATTTATGAATATATTCTCCCATACTGTAGGATGTCTTTTTGTTCTACTGATGGTGTACTTTACTGTACAGAAGCTTTTCAGCTTGATATAGTTCCACTTGTTAATTTTTGCTTTTATTTCCCTTGCCCAGGGAGATATGTTCATGAAGAAGTCGCTCATGTTTATGTCCAAGATATTTTTGTCTATGTTTTTTTCTAAGAGTTTTATGGTTTCATTACTTACATTCAGGTCTTTGGTCCATTTTGAGTTTACTTTTGTGTATGGAGTTAGACATAGTCTAGTTTCATTCTTTTACATGTAGCTGTCCAGTTTTTCCAACACCAGATGCTGAAGAGGCTGTCATCTCCCCATTGTATATCCAGGGCTCCTTTATCATATATTAATTGACCGTATATGTTTGGGTTAATGTCTGGACTCTCTATTCTGTTCCACTGGTCTGTGGGTCTGTTCTTGTGCCAATACCAAATTGTCTTGATTACTATGGCTTTGTAGTAGAGCTTGAAGTCTGGGATCGTAATTCCCCCTGTTTTATTCTTCCTTCTCAGGATTGCTTTGGCTATTCGGGGTCTTTTGTGGTTCCATATGAATTTTAGAACTATTTGTTCCAGTTCATTGAAGAATGCTGTTGGTATTTTGATAAGGATTACTTTGAATCTGTAGATTGCTTTAGGTAGTATAGCCATTTTGACAATATTTATTCTTCCTAGCCAAGAGCATGAGATGAATTTCCATTTGTTAGTTTTCTCTTTAATTTCTCTTAGGAGGGTCTTGTAGTTTTCAGGGAATAGGTCTTTCATTTCCTTCGTCAGGTTTATTCCTAGGTATTTTATTCTTTCTGATGCAATTGTGAATGGAATTGTTTTCCTTATTTCTCTTTCTGTTAGCTTATTGTTAGTGTATAGGAAAGCAACAGATTTCTGTGTGTTAATTTTGTATCCTGCAACTTTGCTGAATTCAGATATTAGTTCTAGTAATTTTGGAGTAGAGTCTTTAGGGGTTTTTATGTACAATATCATGTCATCTGCAAATAGTGACAATTTGACTTCTTCTTTACCAATCTGGATGCCTTGTGTTTCTTTGTTTTGTCTGATTGCCGCGGCTATGACCTCCAGTACTAAGTTGAATAACAGTGGAGAGAATGGGCACCCCTGTCTTGTTCCCGATCTTAGATGAAAAGCTTTCAGCTTCTCCTTGTTAAGTATAATGTTGACTGTGGGTTTCTCATATATGGCCTTTATTATGTGGAGGTACTTGCCCTCTATACCCATTTTGTTGAGAGTTTTTATCATGAATGGATGTTGAATTTTGTCAAATGCTTTTTCAGCATCTATGGAGATGACCATGTGGTTTTTGTTCTTCTTTTTGTTCATGTAGTGGATGATGTTGATGGATTTTCGCGTTTTGTACCATCCTTGCATCCCTGGGATGAATCCCACTTGATCATGGTGTATGATCCTCTTGATGTATTTTTGAATTCGGTTTGCTAATATTTTGTTGAGTATTTTTTCATCTATATTCATCAGGGATATTGGTCTGTAATTTTCTTTTTTGGTGAGGTCTTTGCCTGGTTTTTGGTATTAGAGTGATGCTGGATTCATAGAATGAGTTTGGAAGTATTCCCTCCTCTTCTATTTTTTGGAAAACTTTAAGGAGAATGGGTATTATGTCTTCTCTATATGTGTGGTAAAATTCAGAGGTGAATCCATCTGGCCTGGTGGTTCTGTTCTTAGGTAGTTTTTTGATTATCGATTCAATTTCATCGCTGGTAATTGGTATGTTTAGGTTTTCTGTTTCTTGCTTGGTCAGTCTTGGAAGGTTGTATTTTTCTAAGAAGTTGTCCATTTCTTCTAGGTTTTTCAGCTTGTTAGCATATAGATTTTCATAGTATTCTCTTATAATTCTTCGTATTTCTGTTGGGTCCGTAGTGATTTTTCCTTTCTCATTTCTGATTCTGTTTATGTGTGTAGATTCTCTTTTTCTCTTAATAAGTCTGGCTATGGGTTTATCTATTTTGTTTATTTTTTCAAAGAACCAGCTCTTGGTTTCATTGATTTTTTCTATTGTTTTATTCTTCTCAATTTTATTTACTTCTTCTCTAATCTTTATTATGTCCCTCCTTCTGGTGACTTTGAGGCTCATTTGTTCTTCTTTTTTCAATTTCAATAATTTTGTCTTTAGACTATTCATTTGGGATTGTTCT
The DNA here is from genome assembly GCA_029783875.1 of Phataginus tricuspis. Taxonomy (NCBI): domain Eukaryota; kingdom Metazoa; phylum Chordata; class Mammalia; order Pholidota; family Manidae; genus Phataginus; species Phataginus tricuspis. Next base: position 3,896,252 of record JAQQAC010002701.1, on the reverse strand, counting down.
TCCTTCTTTAAATAGGCCTGGATAGCAATATACTTTCCTCTTAGAAGTGTCTTTGCTGCGTCCCACAGAAGTTGCGTCTTTGTGTTATTGTTGTCATTAGTCACCATGTACTGTTTGATCTGTTTTAATTTGGTAATTTATTCATTGATTATTTAGGAGCATGCTGTTCAGTCTCCATGTATTTGTGAGCCTTTTTGTTTTCTTTATACAATTTATTTCTAGCTTTATACCTTTGTGATCTGAGAAGTTGGTTGGTAGAATTTCAATATTTTTGAATTTACTGAGGTTCTTTTTGTGGCCTAGTATGTGGTCTATTCTTGAAAATGATCCATGTGCACTTGAGGAGAATGTGTATCCTGTTGCTTTTGGGTGTAGAGTTCTGTAGATTTCTGTTAGGTCCATCTGTTCTAGTGTGTTGTTCAGTGCCTCTGTGTCTACTTATTTTCTGTCTGGTTGATCTGTCCTTTGGAGTGAGTGGTGTGTTGAAGTCTCCTAAAATAAATGCATTGCTTTCTATTTCCTCCTTTAATTCTGTTAGTATTTGTTTCACATATGCCGGTACTCCTGTGTTGGGTGCATATATATTTACAATGGTTATATCTTCTTGTTGGATTGACCCCTTTATAATTATGTAATGTCCTTCTTTATCTCTTGCTACTTTCTTTGTTTTGAAGTCTATTTTGTCTGACACAAGTACTGCAACACCTGCTTTTTTCTCCTTGTTGTTTGCATGAAATATCTTTTTCCATCCCTTCACTTTTAGTCTGTGTATATCTTTGGGTTTGAGGTGAGTCTCTTTTAAGCAGCATATAGATGGGTCTTGCTTTTTTATCCATTCTATTTCTCTGTGTCTTTTGATTGGTGCATTCAGTTCATTTACATTTAGGGTGATTATCGATGGATATGTACTTATTGCCGTTGTTGGCTTTAGATTTGTGGTTAGCAAAGGTTCAGGGGTAGCTTCTTTACTATATAACAGTCTAACTTCACTCTCTTCCTATGCTATTATATACACAGTCTGATGATTCTTTATTTCTCTCTCTTCTTATTTTTCCTCCTCCATTCTTTATATACTAGGTGTTTTATTCTGTACTCTTTTATATGTCCTTTGACTGTTTTTGTGGATAGTTTATTTTACTTTTTGCCTTTAGTTAGCATTTGTATGGTCTGTAACTTTGCTATGATTTTATTTTCTCTGGTGACATTTTTTTAGCCTTACGAGTGCTTCCATCTAGAGAAGTCCCTTTAAGATATCCTGTAGAGGTGGTTTGTAGGAGTCAAATTCCCTCAGCTTTCGCTTGTCTGGGAATTGTTTAATCCCTCCTTCAAATTTAAATGATAATCGTGCTGGATACAGTATTCTTGGTCCAAGGCCCTTCTCTTTCATTACATTAAATATGTCATGCCATTCTTTTCTTGCCTGTAAGGTTTCTGTTGACAAGTCTGATGATAGCCTGATTGTTTTTCCTTTGTAGGTGATCTTTTTTCTCTCTCTAGCTGCCTTTAATACTCTGTCCTTGTCTTTGATCTTTGCCATTTTAATTATTATGTGTTTTGATGTTGTCTTCCTTGGGCCCCTTGTGTTGGGAGATCGTGGGCTTCCGTGGTCTGAGAAACTATTTCCTTCCCCAGCATGGGGAAGTTTTCAGCAATTATTTCTTCAAGACACTTTCTATCCCTTTTTCTCTCTCTTCTTCTTCTGGTAGTCCTATAATGTGAATATTGTTCCATTTGGATTGGTCACACAGTTCTCTTAATATTCTTCCATTCCCAGAGATCCTTTTATCTCTCTCTGCCTCAGCTTCTCTATATTTCTGTTCTCTGATTTCTAGTCTCTTTCACCTCATCTAGTCTGCTCTTCAGCCTGTCAATTGACTGTCTCATTTCTGTAATATCTCTCCTCATTTCCTCCCTTAGCTCTTGCATATTTCTCTGTAGATCCATCAGCATGGTTATGACTTTTCTTCCAAGTTCTGTTTTTGGAAGATTGTGTACGTCTATCCCATCAGGCCCTCACTCTGGGGTTGTCTGGTTGATCGTTGTCTGGACCATATTCCTCAGTTTTTTCATGGCGATAAAAGTGGTCGCTGGTAGGTGCCACGTGTGTCAGCTGGGAGAACAAAGTCCTTTCCTTCTTGTTGTTCTCCTTTCCCTTCTTTGGGGCCTGAACTGGTTTCTCACACACCGGGAGGCAGTCTCTGGGATAATCCCCTGAGCTGCCTGTGTGCGGGGTCTCCCTCAGCCTAGCCTATAGCACTGCGGGGGTTTGCAGTCTCGCTGGGTGCCTTCTGGTCCTCTTGGTGCCTTCTAGCCCTTGTTTTGGGTTCTGGGGTCCTTCCTGCTTAGCTGTGCACCCGCCTGGAGGAGATTCTGTGAGGTTGATGTGGGCGGGGCTGCTCCCCCGCTGTTCCGCAGCAGTGGCAGCTCCTCCGGACCCTTTGCAGTGCTGGCCCAGGGGGAATGAATGGCCGGCTGCTGATCTCTGTGGGAAGTCTCGGTACGGCTGCTTTGCCCGGCCACCAGCCAGGGGGTCTGAAATTCCCCATGACTCCCAGGCTGCTGGGCTGAGTGTGCTGGGATGATTTTGTTCTGTTGTTGGGCCTTTGTCTCTTTAAGACTTTTAAAAAAGCGCCCACTTTTCTTTTGTCCTGGGAGCCGGCTGAGGGGACCCGCTTATGGTCTCCGTCTCAGATCCTGCACTTCTGTTTCTCTAATCTCTGATACACCACACGATGTGTGTCTATGCTCCTGGTGCAGATCACCAGGGCTGGTTATTTGGCGGGCCTGTGCTTCCACTCCCTCCCAGTCTGATTCTTTTCCTCCCACTGACTGGTGTGCTGGGGTGGGGGAGTGCTTGAGTCCCGCCGGGTCGCGTCTTTGTATCTTACCCGCTTTGTGAGGCGCTGAGTTCTCGCAGATGTAGCTGTAGCCTGGCTGTTGTACTGTATCTTCTGGTCTCTCTTTTAGGAGTAGTTGTATTTGTTGTATTTTCACATATATGTATGGTTTTGGGAGGAGATTTCCGCTGCCCTGGTCACGCTGCCATCTTCCTATTGATATCCATTTTCATACATTTTTAAGTAAAGATTTTTGGGGTGGGATTTATTCAGTGGATCTGGCTGTAAATATTCTTCTTTTACATATCAGAGGAGAAAACAGGCTCATATATTTCAGGTGGCATTTTTTTTCTGGTTTGTCAGAGGTAGAATCATAGAGAGAAAATACCTAGAAAAAAAGCTATCTGTGTCAGATAACAACAGAGCGGTTTAAAAGAACAAGACCTAGAAAATCATAGACTGAAACAACACAAGATAAACAAGAAAGAGATAATGACAGACCACAGAAAAGAAGAGACCAAGACCATGGTGGGTGACTCAGTACAAGCACGGATGTAAAACCTTGAATGGACACAAGGTCAAAACAGAATCGTCACTTAGGACTTCAATTTCAGGAAACAAATCATATGTGGCCTAGAGATTGTCATGAATGTTATTTCTTGCCCTTTCATCAGATTCTTTATTGTATTTTTTGATTGATAGTCTTGGATATATAAAAGAACAGTAGGAAACCAGGCACAATTACTGGCCATGTATTTAAATATGAGTCTGCCTCCAGGATTTTGAACACTGTCAAGCAGAAAGTAAAGATTTATAAAAACATCAGAGTCCCCCGATCTCCATGCCATTGTAACCAGAGTTTAAAACATTTTACAAAATGAAAACATTATACATTAACTGAAAAACAGCACATCTTTTTTTCCCCTTGCTTTTTTATACAAATGTTAAATTATATCCAGCTCTTTGATTTCCAGATTCTTAGAGTGAGTCCTTCAAATTGCCATGATGCATGTTGAGGTTAGTAAATGCTTTCAAAAAGATTTTGTTGTACTGAAACTCTTTTTTGTAATTCATTCCCCCTAAGTTAAATGTCATGGCATGACATTTCCATTTCCAGCATTTTTTAAATATACTATCCCATTGACCAACCAAATGTTAACTCATTCTGTAAATATTTATTAAGAGTCCTTTGCCTGTAGGAGGCAAGGTAGATACTGCCCTGTTCTTCTGGAGTTTATGAGGAGATGAGATTGCTGACCAGGCTCCCGAAACATCAGCTGGGTGTGGGTGTTACAGGTGGTGGAGGACGTGATGTTTAAGACAAAACCCAAATAATGAGTAGAAATTGTCAGGTGACAAGGAAGAAAGTCCCTCAGCAGATAAAACTGTATGTGTAAGAGACAAGAGGAAGCATGGGTTTCCCAAAGCTGTAAATCTAATTTGGGAAGAAGTCTGTGGGTGAAGAGATAAATGGAAAAGTAATCATTGCTCTTCTTTCACTTGGTAGAAACATGGTAAACGAATCTTCCACCGATTCAGGTTCTTAAGGATATTTGGCAAGAGGGCCAGAAAAAAAGAGTGAGCGAATTTCTGTTTTGTTTTTCATTAGAGTAATTACCCGATTTCCTTTATGCAAGTCTTGCTTCCTGTTAATCCCTGGGCTCAGGACATAGAACTCTGCTCGGCTCTAGTACCTGCGTTCACAGTACTCGCCCCTGCCTAGCAAGCTGAGGGTCTTATGCCAAGACTCAGTTTCCAAGAGGAAATTTATTATTCTCAAAGGAAGGCACTTGGAGAAGAGACACACTATATTAAAAAGAATGGATATACTTCCTCACTTTGAAACATACTTAGGAGCCTCAAGAGACAAAGCAGAAATTCCCTAGAAGAGAATTATGGAATTAAGGAGGAAGGAAGACCAGGTTCTTTCTCTCTGCAGGCAGCCTCATTAATGTACTGTCTGTGCAACAGAGTCAAGGTTGACATTTTGTTTTAAACACTTTCTTCCAATGGGTTTCATTTCATTACATGGCTCATTTAGGGCTTCCTACCTTCACCCAGGGAGATCCTTCAGGACAGTACATCTTATGGAGTCAGTGTGAGTCAGTCTTCATCTCCATATACATACAGCTAAATCTGATGGGCTCTAGTACTGAAAACGTTTTCAGTCTATGATAGTATTTGAATTTTGGATATATTTCATGCTATATGGACTTTTGTAACTGGGAAATAATAGTATTTTTTCCGAATCAACAACACTTTGGTTTGTGAGTCTGGTTTTAGGTGCTTACCTATATACTTGAAAAGACAAGGCATAGAATACAGAGTTAAAAGAACCCAATTTGAGTTCTAGTTGTGTCAGTCATTAGCCACAAGATCTTGGAAAAATTGTCTATATGAGCTTTGGATTCCTTAATTCTATAATAAGGATAATTAAAAAAATCTGTTTATTATAGCACGTATTAATGTGTTTGTTTCTATGCTAAGCACTTTTCCAAATATCAACTCATTTGATTCTTATAACAAATTTGTGAGATAGATACTGTTTTAACTGCTCTGATGTTACTCATATCACCTCAGAAGATTTTATGAGGATGCAGTAAGAAATGTTTCCACTCATCTTTCATTTTTTGCTTAACCTAAAGTATGCAACTAGTTGTGTGAGAGTTTACTAGGTGTGTGAGCTTTGCTTCCTGAGGCAGTTTGCTGATGTGGGTCCTTGTTTGCTGTGTCCTCTTATGTGATGAGAAAAAAACATTCTGGAATAGACCCTGATGAGAATCTAGCTTAGTCCTCTAATAAACAAGATTTTAAGAAAAGTAGGAAATGGGTTTACTTCTATACGGTGTCCCAAAGAGAAGGATTAATGTCATTTGGATGGTTTCATCGTACCACATGGATATGTTAGGTCTTAGGAATTACCTGAATATGTGGCCAATATTCTCTCTCAATCAGGTGATTCTTTCTTAGGGTGGTCTGCTAACTTAAATAGAATGAGTAAGGAAAAAAACGTAATTCAGAGTAGCTCACATACAGATAACCTGTGAATTCCTTAAAATGAATGTGAAGATGAAAAAATAAGGAGGTCTTCAGATTTATGCACAGAATTAGCCAGAATAAGATAACTCCTGAAAAGAAATGACAATTTTAGTGACTTAACACAACAAAAACTTATTTCTCTTGCACACAATGGTCTGGCCTAGGTCTTCCCAGGAAACTGGTCTCCACACAGCAACTCAGAGACTTGGGTCCATTCCATTGGCGGCTCGCATTCCTCTAGGTACTTGGGGGAAAAGATGATGGAGGGTTTTTCATGGGAGGTTTTTATAGGCTAGACCTACCAGTGGCGTAACCGTTCATCTTACATTTCATTCCCCGGAATTGCGTTATTTCAGAATTACTGTATTTCATTTGCTCAGTCACATGGTTCATTAAACTCTAGGGGAGGCTGGAAATGTAACCCAGCTGTGCCAAGCAGGAAAAGAGAAATGGTCTGGTGGATAGCTAATTAGTCTGCCACAGGGAATTGAGCTCAATAAGCAAGGAGCAAAGGTTTTCTTACCTTTTCTGGTAGACTTTTTTTTTTTGTCCTTAATGACACATTTCCCTTAGAGATATTAGACATTATCCCCAAATTCCGTATAATTTGCAGTGTCTCTCTATGTAGAAGGAATGTATGTCCTCTGTCCATTGAAACTGAGCTTGGCTATGCACGTGCTCTGGCCCATGAGATGCAAATCACACCACCTTGTGGTAAAAGCTTAAAGAGCCATTGTGTGTGTGGCTCACTCTTCCACTGCACCTTGACAGCACGTCTCAGACATGGTGGTCCTTTGACATGTGGTCTGGGATGACGAGACCTATAAAGCAGAGCTAAAAGAGCTGAGCAGAGTTAAGAGGAGTTGCAGCAACTATGGCCAACCTATAGCCTCCCTTATGCAGCAGGAGCAAGAAATCAATGTTTGTTATTAAAAGTCACAGAGATTTTGGAGTTATTTGTTACATCGGAAAAGCTAAGAAAGTGTCTTTAGGTGTACATGTGATTCCACTATAGGAAAGATCATAAAAAAGGTGTGAAGAGCTGTTGAGTGAGAGATAAGCACAGATCCTGACTTCTCAAAAGCTGTTTATCGTAATTGACAGTCATTAGTTTAGTGTGACTTTAGGTATGTGTAAGGGCCACTTACTGTCCAAATATTCAAACTATTACTTATGTTGTTTCCTTCTGCTTCTTCACTTCTAAGTCCAATACATTTCTAGCAATTAAAACACCAAATAGTTCAAAGTTAAGCATATTGCTTTTATGTACAAGTGGTCATTCCCAGTAAGTATACGTGATTAGTGGGGAGTGAGAAGGTTTTGAGAGAGGAATGAGTAGAGACAGTTTTCCATGAACTTTATGCACATAACAAGAAATTGATTTAAAGTTTTGATCCCTTGTGATATTGAAGGCAAGCAAGTGGAACACAAGGTATTTCTGTTTTAATAGAGAATGGAGAGAAGAACATGTCTGGGGGATGTCTAGGACTAGTGAATTTAGGAAGCGCTCCCTGGATAGGGAATAACACAAGAGAGTAGGGGCAGGGCAAAGGATAAGTCAAAAGACTACATGGAGTATCAGAGGAGTACTTTATGCATTGCTAACCCCATTTACTATTGCTGGAAGACTTTAAAAGTAGTTTGAATTTGTATAAAGGTACAACTTGTCTGAAGGTGCAATAAATTAATTGGCTGTTGGTTATGAAAATGGAATCATTTCTGAAGATATGCATGAGATCTGTCACTATTATCAAATTTACTTAAAATCATAGACTACATGTTAGAATGTAAATTGATGGCTTACTGACATATTTGGTTATTAAAAATTTGTTGGATAGTGTAATTACATGTTTGGGCTTGGACTTAGGGCATAAAGGTTCATTGAGTATTAGGCCATTTTAAAAACAACACATTTAGTTTGGACGGGATACTATTCTGATGTTAGGTGGGCTTTAGGTTGGACTTTGGGTGACCTAAGAGTGGTTGCAAATAATAGAAATTTATTAAATAATAAAAATTCAGCTTCGATTGGCCTGGTCAATAAAGGAAATTTGCTCATCATATCCCTGGAGACATTGGAGTCCAGTCAGGTTTCCTGTAAGGTTTAACAGACTTCAGCTAAATTTCTTTGTGATCATCTCAGCTCTGCCTTTTTTATGTGTCTGCTTTAATCTCAGACTGGTATCTCTTACGTTTGTAGTATGACTGTCAGTGATGATCAGGACTGCATGCTTCTTTATTCCATTCAGGGGAAAAAGCAATTGCTCCCTATACTTGCCTAACAAAAATCTTGAACTTTACTCTGATTGTTCCAACCTGAAGATGTCACTGTGTCTAGGGGAAACCCATTTTTTTCAATTTGCTTTTGCTCATTTCTGAAGCAACCACTGTGATAAAATGAATGGAACTGTATTCCTTGGTTTGTGCCGTCCAGTCTACAGGCTACTATACAATGGGGAAAGGACAGCTCCTCAAAGAAACATTCTTACAGGGCAAAGTCGGTTCTCTTATTTGTAGAAAATAAATAATCTGTGTCTCGACTTCTGGCTACATTGCTTAATGCAGAAAAATAGGCACTACATTAAATGTACTTAACAGTTTTAAACTGCACCCCAGTTTTCAGAAGATGCAAAATATTTTTTAACATAGATGAATCTCAGATTTGAGGATAAGGTAATAGTGATGCTTGACATTGAGGTTTGTTCTAAAGATTAGAGAATATGGCCCATGATAGACAAGAAAATATTTCATTATAATCTATCTCACTTGGGATTTGTTAATTGTTTTGGTGGAGGTTTATCATCTTGGTTTCAGCCTTAAATTTTTCTCAAACTAGACATGAGTCTTTGGGCAAATACTTGTGTGTTTTCACTTATAAAATGAGCAGTCTGGATTAGATGATCTCTAATGTTTTTGTTTCAATTTGATAGCAGTGAATGCTGGCACTGACCCGTAGTCCTAGAACGAACATGAATTTAACAGCCTCTCAGATTTAGGAGGCAAATTGCTGAGTGACTGGGTGAATGGCCCGTCTCTTCTAAATTATGCTCAGTGTTGGCCCACAGAGCTGTGAAAGCCAAACCACCTCTGTTTGGTCTGCAATATTGCTGCCATCAAGCAGTTCACCTTTTAACAAACCAATGTGGAAAACTTCCAGTGCATCTGCCACTCTAATTTATACTTTAGAGGATAAGGCTGACCAGAAAGGTCATGGAAATGACTAGATTTATTCCCATTTGTTCAATTACAGTGTCTTTTTCCAAAAAGTAGATTTGTTGTTAAAAATTTTGAGTATTCACCCTCTTTCCTGGCATATGTTAGCTATAAAACTAGCAAAATGAAAGTAGTTAACACTTTGACAACATCTGTAAATTATCCTCTAAACAATTTTTGTAGAGAAATATGTTAAAAAAATGAATGTCAAAGACTGCTCTAAGGAATTCACCTTTCTATTCATCACCAAAAGTGAAGTGGTTAGAGGGAAAACTTGTGCACCGTTTTTCTAATCCTTTCCTCATTCCACCTGCTAAAGATTAGATAACTATTTGTCCATTTCCTTCCTTCCTTCCTTTCTTTTAAAAATGAGCCCTGTTTTCTAATCATGTAAACTTAGAGTAAGTTAGGTACTTTGGGAAATGGACTTAATACCTTCAGGCCAAACTATCAGTAAATGTAATCAAACAGCAGTTTATCCCGGGGTATATATCATACAACTCCATAAATGATCAAATAGCTCCTGAAGAGTTAATTCTTCTGGAAAGGGATGGGGAAGAAAATAAGAAAATCTTTGTTCAAAATGACTATGTCAGGCCCTGCACTAGGCATTTTCACATACATTAATGTATTTCATAACAATATTCTAAGATATGTGGAATTATTCCTGATTCAATATGAAGAAATGTAGTTTCAGATGGGATTATGAAATTAATGACTAAAAAGTAAAAAATCATAATGCAAATATGCACATTTGATCACAAAGCTGATTATCTTTCTTCTTAATGCACTGTTATAATCCAGATGTTCATTTTATAAAATATTTTATTGATCATTATAACAATCTTTTTTGAATATTTACTCTGTTTCAGGCATTATGCCAAGTACTTCACATGCATTATTTTATTTAATTCTCATAACAAGCCCTTCATATTATTATCTTTATTTTGGAGATGAAGAAACAGAGCTGGCAAGGATTTTCACATTTTCTATTCACATTTTCTTTCCACATTGTAGCCAGAGGTCTTTGAAAAACCAGAATGACAGTCCGATCATTTTAAAGATGAAAATGATAAAACCTTTCAGTGGCTTCCTCCCTCCAAATGCGAAGGCCTGTGTGGCCCGGTCCCCGCTGACACCACAATCCCACCTTGTCTCACATCTCCCCTGCTCTCGACAGCTACCCTTGTCTTAACACCAGGGCTCTTTCTGCCAAAAATGTTATCTTCCTTATCACTCCATTCACCCTCTCCAAGAAGTTGACCCATATTCATTCGTCATTTTTCCTAACATCGATGTAGAAATCTTATAACACCAACATGGGACTAGGACCATCTACTTGTTTGTCATAGCACTACTCACATTACATAATTATGTCTTTATTTTTGTGAATTTTTGATTGTTGTACTAAAATAAAATAAATTGTAAAAAAAAAAGATCCATGAAGACCAGGTGCTACATTTGCTTTTATCATCTTCCTGGTGCCAACTGCATTTGCTGGCACTTGATGGGTATATAGCACTATGTTGAATGAGTGAGTGAATGACTAGGACAGAAAGTAAGAGCTCTAGAGTCAGACAAAATCATCAGTATCTCTATAATTGATAGAGAAAATGCAGCAAGATGATATGCAAGGTCTTCACTTTTTTCTTTTTCCTAAATGTAGTAATTCTCCTCCATTTGAACAATAAGGATTAAGACCATCAGTGACCCAACTGCGAGGAGTTTCCTTGGAGAAACTATAGAACTTGATGTTGCAACATTGGCTGTTCACTTCTAAAGACTACAACTCTGTATAAGAAAGGAAAGATATGGGAAGAAGAATATATTGGCTGAGTGAAATTAGAGAAGGGCCTCTAACTACTGGTAAAGCGAGGCAGGGTTGGCTGTTAAATTAAGAGCGCTAGATGCCAGTCTGGGTTGTTCCCTATTTGCCTCCAAACCCTTGGGAGAAGATGATTGACCTTTTCAAGTCACAGGGATTGAGAAAAGAGCAGACTGTTAGCTTATATTCTGCCATGGTTGCCTAGGAGAGTAGAGTTGATTGCATGGAGTGGCTAGGCAGATGGGCCTGAGTAGCCTTAGAGAGAACACCCCAGTGGAGGGCATAGAGCACTTAAATATTTTCCCATGTAGCCCAGGAAGGCATGTATATGATGCTGAGAGCTGGTGGTCAGAAGAAGGCTCACAGGCATGCCCTAGGGAGACAGGCACAGATGGAAGCATAGGTTGTGCGAGCTGGAGACCAGATGGACAAACCAGCCTCTGTGGATCCTGCATGGGAGAATGACAGACATTCACCACTGAAATGACAGTCGTGGAGATGAGCACAGGCATTACAGTATGACTAAACATACCGTGGCGGGACAATCCCACATCTCACTGAGACAGGCCAGAACAGAGCAAAACTAAGACGTGGGTATACGCCACAGTCCCCACACTGCTCCAAGAAGGACAGCAAAGGGAAGATGCCAAGCTTGGCTGAATCTAAACCTTTCATAATACAGTAGCCAGGTTTATTTGGATGTGACTAGAGAAAGTCTCCTTCTCTCAGGGGAAATGAAGCTGAGGCAGGAATTAAGTTCAATTATAGGGAAAATATGTATATGTAATTTTGCACACCTGAGCTTGTGGTTTGTGAGAAATTGTGCCTCCTGAAACTCTGTTTTTCAGATATATTTCATAATAATTAAATGGCCATGCAATCCAGGTTGCAAAATCAATGTGGCTGAAACATAGTCTGCCCTTCTCTAAATCCCAAAGGAAATGTACTTTGCCTTTGGGTCCCAGAATCAATAAATCCTGTGGTGGTGACTACCTTCTTCTATTATGCCAATAAGACAATGGGAACTGCATAATTCATGTGAAGCGAGTTATTCAGCCCTCAAAAGTAGATTGCTCACAGAAGAGGAGAAACACTGCATTTTATTATTTTTCCATACAACCTGGTATTATTGCATTGAAGATAAACTGTCTCAAATTCCAATTTACCAAACTAGAATACTCTAATAAAAGCAAGATCTGTCAGGTGGCCAGATTTAGCCTTTTCATTACTTTGAGTCACTGGCAAATATGAAAATTTTCTAATATAGTAATATTTTCATTTCACATTCTGTTCTGAACTGCAACCAGGGAAAAGTACAAGACCTCTAGATCCAATTTTTCCATTTGGAATGTTGTCCATTTTGTTGTTTATCAGTGTTTTTTTAATGTTTCCTCAAAACATAAATGACCTTTTAAGAGCACAGTCTGGATTTCTGATATTTTGTCGAATGTTCTTTGAACATTTCTCTACTTCTTCAAGGCATAAGGTGTATTCTGGAGTTGTTTGGCCAAATAGGCACATTATTCTTCATGTCAGAAAATAATTGCTTGATTTTACTTCAATTACTTACCAACTTTGTATAATAACACATATTAATAAAAGAAAATAATTCTGTTCTTTTTTTCCCTCCTCCCCCATCAAGAGTCAACCTCATTTTGCATTTGAGGCTAACTTAAGATTCTCTCTCCTGTTCTACTTTCTATGGGAGAGAAGAGTTGCATAAAATGGTTTTAATAAAAACTACAGCGTTTCTTCATTATTTTAATACAGACGGGGTAGGTTTTGACCTCCAAGCAGCAATGAGGAAACACTGTAGCACACTACTAATAAATAATAAAGGAACTTTAAGTTTAAACTCCAATAATATTATTTAAACAATGCTACCTCTGAGCCTGAGTTATTTGCCTTGAAAGTCTCACTTGATCAGATTAACAGGATAATTTCCAAATAGTTATTGTACAGAAGCACTGCCAGATTGGGCATGTTGGCTGTTCAAGACTGATCCAGACTTTTATTTCACGTAAATGACCGAAGAGACTCACTTCAGTGAAATGAAAATTACTTGTACTGTTAAGTTTTGCCCGGTTTTGGCCCCTGGTGAAAGAGATCTGTAGCCCAGCTCAAATGATCAATTTAGAAGGTTTATTTTTGTTTTTAATTTTTTCATTAGAGTTGGCAGAAAATGCTTATTTTCTGTTCAAAAATTCTTGTTTAAAGCAATTAGACTAAACACTAATTCTAACATTTTTTCTTATTGAATTTAATTATTACTACATTGGTTAAGATGTATCTTATAAATAATACAAGATGTAAGGAAGTAGCATTTTATGCAGGATTATACACTAATGTCAGTTAGAGCTGAAAGTTAGAAACAATAAAAATTACCCTTGAAAATCCTTTATATCTTAAATTTATATTAGTTCAGACATCTTTCCTGTATTCCAGTCTCATGTGGCCATTGCCTGCATGTCCCGTTAGAAATATAATAGATAACTCAGTCTTACTATGCCCCAAACTAAATCCCTGAACCCCCTCCCCAAAACTGTGCCTCTTGTCTCCCCAAACTTAGTTATTGCAACTGCAGTTTTTTTTTCAGTAGCTCAGATCAAAAAGCTTGAGTCAACCGCGACTTTTGTCTTTCTCTCATGCTTAATGTACTTAAACAAACTTCCAAAGAATTAGTCGAAAGATGTTGGTTTCTTAATATGCAAAATATATTCAGAATCTGGCCTCTCTAGACCACTTCCACTGTCACCCCCCTGGGAACAAATCTCTCACCGAAATCACTGAAGCAGTTTCATTGTTTTCCTGCAGCTGCCCTTTGAATATTGCAGTTGGAGCGATTCTTTTAAAAACAAGTCAAATCACGTCATTCCTCTGCGCAGAAGTCTCCAGTGGCTCCCTGATTCACTTGAAACAGCGTTCCATGAGCTATAAGACCTTACATGTCTTAGAAGGTTAGAAGGGTGGCGATGGGGAAAAAAGGAGAATACCATGCTTAGCATCAGACCCTGGGGAATATGGGATGTGAGAAAAGAAACAGTTACCAGTAGAGGGATGGAGAGATGCAGGGGACAGCCAGTTCTGCTAGGACAAGAAGTTGAAAGAAACTGGACACGTGCCTTGCTATGGAATAGCAACTTGCATTATAAAAAATCATTATTCAACCTCAGTACTCTGGAAAACGCTACCTTATTGGTAGATACAATTAGGTTCAAAGGGATATTTTTGTATTAAGACTTGAGGGAAAACACATTTTCAAGAAATTTTTAAAAATAAAATTATTTTCTAACTATAAGTAGGGTAAATATACTACATTACATTAGTACACTGGTATTTTGGAAAATAGTTTTTTTCTTTCTCTCCATGTTCTAATGCTCTTATGCATTAAAGAAAAATTTCTTCTTTTTTCTCATCAGAAACTTGTTTTGTATACTAATCAACCTATGAATTTTTCCATAAAGTATGACACCAGATTATTTAAAATTTGAGTCCTTAACATCCACAAGCTACAGGTAATTTGAGTTTAGGGTTAGTTAAATGTTTCAGTTAATGATGATCTAATCTACTTTACAAATTGCATATTTACCAGTAAATCAAAAATTATTAGTTTGAATGACTAATCTAAGCAGCTAGACAGAAAAGTTGTGGATATGTTGTTTCATATAACAATTTGTTTGTGGTGAAAAACTGAGGTGGTTTATATATAAATAATGCAGTATATAAATCTCAAAACCCTTTACTCTGGGAAAATTTTCATTGGTCTTAATTATATAGAACCAAATTATATATGGCAGGCATTCCTTAAACATAGATTTCCAATTTTACAGACATATTTCAGAGAGGAAAATATTATTTTTAGAGTAATTTTCCTTCTATGAGAAATAGCCCAAACAGGTAATCAAAGTAATGAATGGATAATGAAAGTCTCTGAAATGAACTTTTTTGGGTTCCTGAAGCAGAGATTGGCAATACAATAATTAGAAGAGTGAGTGTAAGTGTCCTGGTAAACAAAAATTATAGAAGAGCATATACACTGTCATGTGATGATGATGAGAGATTTATAGTGATACAGCCAAGCTGTGTCTTTGTCATCAGATGCCAGGGATAAGCTAGATTAGCCTGGCTGGTGGTGTAATGTATTGGCTCACATAGTGACTAAATTGGACCTTGGTTCTCTTAACATAATACCCTAATGATAGATGATTTCATAATTAGTCAAATGTATATCTTATTATAGTGTTTTCCCAAATAATATGTTTGTTTCTGTGTTTTGGAATTATGGCACATGGAGAGCTAGAGATGAATCATAGCACTAATTGATCTCAGTAAAATCAATTTCTCTCCAGCGTTCTAATTGTGGGTCATGAAACATATGGGGAGTCCCTCCTCTGGTCTTGTAAAGACATAAGTAACTACTCAGTGTGGTGGCATTCAACTGTTTAAAGTCCCAAATCTCTCACATACTTCCCAGACCACCTGCAGTTAGGTGGGACTCATTTTGGTCCTTTAAACTGTAGACCGAAGTGACGTCTATCACTCAGGTGCCAAAGCAGAGAATAGTATCGAAACCGTAAGTCATCCTTCTCGGCGCAGGTCAGCGGAGTCTGCATGATTCAGGGAGTGTAGTTATGCAGAACTTGCCAACCTGAGTCCTATGTCCTGCAACCCCTTGCACACTGCTTTTGGGTAGTCGGGTCTGTCCTAGTGCAAAAACAATTTACAATAATCACAAAAATAAGTGATGACAAAGGTTAACTAGTACAAACACATATATTCAAAATTACTTTGCAAACTTAGATCACCAGTCCGTAGGGATCATTTTATGTGAAGGCGTGGTTTATGAGTCACGTTTGTGAACTGGCCTGAGTGCAGAGGAACTGCCGCTGGACTGGCCCGGCCAGAGCACTCTCTGATGAAACAAGTAGTAGATGAGGTCCAACGGTTAAGCCCAGAGCCTGCTGCACTTACAGCTTTTGACTCCATCATGTAATGTTTGGGGAGTCACTGAGAAGTATTGACATGAGTTAATGTTCCCTGGTTGGACTATATATGTTTAAATTTGTAATAAAGTCAAGAGAAACTACCCCTTCTAAACTCTTACTTGAAAGGAACCAGGTGAGTAAGAGCCTTAAAATATTAATCACAGACTCATTAATCGTGACCATGCTCATAAGAACCCCTCAACCAACTTTCTGCATTAACCCTGCCGCCCAAGTATAATAGCTAATGATGTCATAGGGCCTAAGGTCTAATGTCCACCAGCTATTCCTTTAAAAGCAATGATTCTCAACTTGGACTAGACATGAGAAATACCCAGGGGTCTGTAAAACATTCAGTGCCCAAACTACCCCCAAGGCTAATTAAATCAGAGTCTCTTGGAGAAGACCAGGCATCTGTATTTGCAAAGGCCCAGATACAAAAATCTGTATCATTAGCCGACATAAAAAACTATTTCCATCTTTGTAATAACTTCTTATTGGTTTATGGGGTATGTAACATGTCATTCATAATGACTGTTTCCTAGAATGATTTAACTGCTTTTTTATTATGAGTGTTAGTTGAAAAGAAGAATGTAATACACCTGGGCATATCTTAGGAATTCTATATCTCCATAATGTTTCAAGGGCTGGATAAGAGTTTTCCCAGGTTTTCATCCATTAATTTATTTCCTGAAGGCCTAAGCTAGATAAGGAAAGTGCCTTGTGGGAGCTGACATTCACCTAAAATCACTACATGTGTTTGTTTGAAGGTAATTATTGAAGTAAACCCAGTTGACATTATTCCAGGGAGCCAGGTGCAGGATGTATGTATGTACAAATGTGTGTGTCTTGGGAACAGCAGGATGTCTTTGGTGTATTAAAAAGTTTGTAAGGAAAACGACTTGATGTTTGTGTAGTGGAAGAGGAATTTCTTTAAGGCTTTTGCATCTTTATGAAGTCCTTGCAAAGCATGTATTTGTGGGCATGAGCGAAATCTATCTGTTGTTCTTAAAGAAAAACTGACTTCCTCTTTATATTTGGAAAGATATGGGTGAAATAAATTCACATACATGTATACATATGAATACGTATTTGTATCTATACTTGTAACATGTTAGGCTGTGCACATGCTAAAAAATTTTCTGCAATTATCAGCTTCATGAACTACCAACCTGTGACATGTCCTTATTTTAAAATATTTCCTAAACAGGGAGTATTTTTCAGTGATTAAACCATTGACTTTGCTAGACTTTGCAGGTTGGTCTTGAATCCCAGCCATAGCACCCACTAGTTGTATGATTTGGGGAATGTACTCAACATCCTGTTTCTCAATTTCTTCATCTATAAAGTCAGGATGATTGTAATATTTATATCATTGGACTGTAGGGAGGCATAAATGAAGTAATAGATTTAAGGTGCTTAGAAGATATCCTGGCACATATATGGTGATAAAAAATATTTGCTATTATTCTAAAATCATTTAAAATACAGGATAAGACATTGTGTCTTTCCTGTATATAAATAACTTTCAGTTAAAAACCATTAGGTGAGGAGACCTCATGTAGACAAGGAATGCACAGGCTACTTTTGTCCTCAAAATTCATATGCTTTATGCACCCTTTGAAACTGGCGGTTCATGCAGTTCGATGATTTTTGCCTCATGGTTTTCCCTCTGTTCGAAATCCGTGGAATATTCTCTTTTGGCTTCATGAAACTGCTTCTCTGCCTGCTTGTTCAGTTCGTTGATTGCTTCCGTTGTGCAGCCGTGGGTATTTCCATCTGAGAACTGATGGTGTAGTCAGTGCACCCTGAGTGTGCTGGCTGGCTTTCCTTCGCTGTGGTTAGATGTCTGTCCAACCCTACTAACACCGTGGAGAGAACACAGAGTATGTGTACTCATTTCACTTAAGGAACTCCTTCCTGACATTCTCCATGGCCCCCAACTGCTGAGGTCTTGAGCATGTATTCTTGCAGATTTATCTACGTAGATAGTTGATGGGAAGAAAAAAGGCATCTGCTATATACCTGCTTTCTCTTGCTTTTTCACTCAAACTTTACCACTTTTCAAAATTTACAGGTTTCATTCTTTTATGGACCATCTAGTGACTAAGATTTAGAGTGAAGGTACCTTTAAATGAGACCTTTAGATACTAAATATAACTCAATGAAATGAACCTCTGATGGTCTCTGGGCACCATGGCAGAAGAAAAAAATCTGAGGCTAAGAGATACAAGGTACCATGGTCAAGCTCTCCTTGTCACCTCTCCAAAGTCTGCCACTTTAGGTAAAAAGAGTATTTTGTTCTAAGGTTTTGTTCACAGTTTAGAACATTGAAGGTAAGGAGCAGAACTTTAAACTTGTTTTCTGGAATTATTTAAAAAATACCTAAGAACTTGACAATAGAAGAACCACAGTGTAGCAGTGGAAGCAGTTTCTGTAAAACAATCCTGGGCTAGAGCCTGGGCTGTTTTTCCTTTTCTTCTCTAAAGCATAGCCACTTAATGTGCCGTTAAGGAGGCATCCTCTGATCTGGTCATTTCAAACTGAAAACTAGGATACTGCTGGTAGCTTTAACAGAATTATAAATGGACCACCTATCAGCTAATGGATATTTTATATCAGTAGTGCATTTAGAATTTTAGTCATTTAGAGCTTCTTTTGTCACTTGCTCATAGAAATGAAAAGGAACATATCAAATATGGAGATTAATTATGGCTAACCCAAAGTTGTTTCATTCAAATTCAATGAGAATTTCTTTTGATATGGAAGTAGTGTTGCAAGTTAAGACAGTCTCTCAATATGATGCTTTAGAAACAGTCGACCTAGTAAAGAGAAATCACAGTAGTTTTAGCTAGAAAATTCTGTCATTTGAAACTTTTTAGTTCTCCGGTTCAAAAAAGGAATGTCAAAAGGGAGATAAAAATGCTAATGTCCTGGCACCTAAAAGCTGGTATTTTAATTTAGCTTGTATTATCTGTATCTTACAATTAATTTCCATGAACATTCTCACAAGAATACTCAGATTACTTTTCATCTTATCATAAAAATTTTAATCACATTTTAAACACTTCACATACCCCAGTGTGGAATAGGGTTGCCTGTTTATCAGTTACATGTGGAGACCCAAAGGCCTCTAGCCTGGTTTAAGACCCATGCCATGTTTTGCTATCACCTGTGTTTGCTTATTATTATGTATAATCACTGTTAGCAGATAGAAGGGGACAATGAAACAGGTAATGTATTGTTGGGAAACAATTCTCCACAGGTCCCTTGAATTTCTTCATGCCTTGAGAAGAATGACTATTTTGGTTCTGGACTATTTTTTCAATATTTGTATATTCAATAGCCTTGGAAGATGGAGATTGTATCTCCCTTTGGAGCAAAAGGCAGGCATGGCCACTATTCAGTGGCTTAAAATAGTGGTGATGCTGGAGCAGAAGATAGGTATGCTCATTGCCCATTAGAACAGTTCACTAACCTCAGTGTTCTGAGTATAGCCCCCCATGCACACGGATGTCACCTGAGCCCTTTGTATTGCTGTGGGACCTGGAACTTGGGGAACCAGTGCAAACACTGCTACATTCTGGCTACTGCTACTGTAGTGATAAGCTGTCCTTTGTCTCTGATCCGGGAGTCTCATATTTTACCAGTAGTCATGGAACTATGGCAGGCTAAACTTTTTAGCTTGTAAGTAGTATAAAATCTTAGACCCTTCACAATTCCTGACCATTCAGAAACCCTCTGCTTGGATCTTCCAATATTATTCAGTTAATATTATTTTAGATTTATCTATTCCTCAGTTTAGGATTTGGGATTAGCCAGCTCTCCCCAGTGAGCCTCATTTACTCACCCTCAAAATGAAGATAATTATAGCTATCGTTGATATAGCTGGGGAATTAGATGAAATACTATATGTAAGGAAACTGTAAAGCCGTGTACTGGTTTAGGTAGTTTCAATTATTCATTCTGCAGTTCACATTGTTTTCTGTTACAATGTGTTGTTCTCATTGACATGTGAAAGTGATTGAAATAATCTATCATCGGGAGTCTCTAAAGCATTCCTGTAAAGTTAGAAAATAGGGGCAGAATTTTTTGTGTTTTTGTTTCCGTTGGAAATGAAGACAAAGAAATACTAAAATATTTTATCCATAATGTCCAAGTTTAGGACTCAGGTGTCTTAGGAAATGGTCACAATTCAAGCATGGAAATTCTATCCATGAAACATTATTTCCAAAATCTTTTCATAATTGAGCTGTTGCTGTTGAAATTTTTAAAAAAGCAAAAAACTAATATTGTTGGACAGTTTTGTATAGAATACCTTCTTTTTGACATATTCACAAAGTACTGTTTAAAATAGCTGTAAATATTGAAAATTGCAAACTAGACTGGATGGATGGATGGATATATATCATAATCTAAAATATAGTATCAAAAGTACACCAAAACCCAGTTAAATAACACTCCTATGGAGTTCTCTTTTACTTAGTCTTAACTCTATCATGGTATGTGGCGTATTTTCAAAGGTTCAGGGATGGGTAATGGAAGACAGGACAGTGGATCTTAAAAGAAAGCAAAGATCTAGGTCCCTAGCTTATGTAACTTATTCCAGGAAGTAATTTCCCATGAATGCATTGATGCTGAGTGTATTTTCCATAAGCAATTTCTAACCGTGGACATCCTCTTAAGAACATCCCATACATAAGATCCCTATTCATAGCAAATATCATTATTGTATTTGCTCCAAGGTCCAGTTTTCCTCTTGATCAAAAGATTAGACCAGGCCTCCTGCTTTTCTTTCTCTCCCTCAGGGGCTTCTGATGACATGGTGAGCTGATCTCAAGTCAGGTGCACTAAGTCTTTTCTTTCCAAGTACTAAAAAGGAAAATGAGAAAGTCACTTTTTGACAACTGAAACATTATAGTTAGAACTAATCCTGATGTTATTGTTAAAACTTTGCTAAACGTTTTATACTTGTTGCTTCATTTCATCATAGAAATAACCCAGCAAGATTGGGGGTGCTGTTCAACATTACAAATGAGGAAATTGAACTTCAAAGGAAATGAATATTTTTTTTCTCAGGTTTAGAGAGGTATAAGTGCCTCAATAGTGATTTGAATCCAAATCTCTATTAACACCTAGTCCAAGCACTTTATATGTACCATACTGATTCTTCTCTAAGCACGGCAACTTTGACCAAAGTAAGTGCTATCCATGTATTGGAAAGTTGATCTTCTGTGGTCTGTGTCTGGGGTGGTTTGGTTTCCCCCAAAGCAGGGACTGCTCTGGCAGAAAACTTCAACTAGTTTTGGGGAGCAAGTGTAACCTCTAAAATTCACTACAGACACCCTTCTGTGGTTGACACTGGAACGACTGAATGTGAGTCTCCTATTAAAGAAATACTTTAAATTCTGTCTTCACGTCTTACTTCACATACCCTTTTACTCACTTGAACTAACTGAAATGGCAGTTATCGAGATGTGGAACTTTAAAATCTTTACGATCAAGAGGATGGAGAAGGGAATGACTTGGGAATACTTAGAGAACAACAGAACTTCGCTAGTGTATTCTGACCGAAATCTAAATTCAGATACCAGGCAGAGGTTGAATGAGATTCTGTTAGGGCCCAAGTGCCTTCCCTGTGTGGATGTTAAGGGCCTCTTTGTCCTCAAAAATGCCTTTATGCCTACTTTCCCCTTCTTTCTCTCTCAAGCACAACCCCCACCCTCCACCCCCCAAGAAAACCACTTTTATCGGTTTTGCATTATGTGTCGAACACTTTAGCCATTATATTTTCTACGGCTCTCATCTTTCCAACCACACAAAGGCATGGGCCACCCTATACTCTCTTTCCTGTGCCTTTTTTATGGGTAAACTGTAAGAAGAAAGGTAGTAGGTGTGTGTGTCTTTGTGTATATCTGTGTGTGTGTGTGTGTGTGTGTGAGGCGGGTGGTAGGTGGAGGATAAATAGCAGTTCAAAAATTTTGAAAATCTGTGTTCTGGTTGTTCAAGTATTTGAATATAGAATTGGACAGTTCTCAAAAACAAGAACTTATTTTCTCACTGGGTTGGCAATGGTCCGACCTAGCATACTAGGGATTTATTGTTTTGGCTTTCTTTTGTAAATCACATAAGCTGAAGCATTAGTACAAAATAAATACTGTGTTTATAAACATAATATTTATGCATTTTAATAGTTTCTTCATAGTGTATATTCCACACATTATGGATGATTGATGACTACATTTACATTTATAAAGTATTTAAAATGCATGTGATTTCCTGTTATACCATAGCATATTTAATAGCAATTACTATTTAATAGTAATTAATACAAAGCAAATAGAGTTAGTAAGATTGCAGAAATTTGACATCCTAAAGCCAAGAATTATAGTCTTATCCTACTACTTGTTTATATACTATTGATCGTTTAAGTTAAGTCCCCACAATTCATTTATAGGATAAGCCAGTCTTTGGATACAGTTATCAAGCAGGTAGGATAAACACACAGTCATTCAACTTCTTTTCCTAATTAATTTTCTGGAAAACCACACATGGAAAAGTCACATGAATTTATGGCAGGTGATTGTTTAGTTGTTGAGAATTGATAAGAGAAAGAGAGCTGGCCTGGTTGCCGCGAGTCACGTTTCCTGCCGCATCTTTGAAAGGCACATGGTTGGGAGAATTTGCAAAAATCATTTAATGTCTTGGAGGCTTAGCATTAACTGCGAAATGTGTCCCTTTCTCTAAAATGTCCATTTCATCGGGTCCCATGAAGCATAAATGAGGTAATGCCTGGTAATACTGTTACCCGGTCCTTCCAGCGTCTGACTCTTTTGCACCCTTCAGATCTCAACGAAAAGGCAGCTTCTCGGTGGGTTTGTCTCTTCTGCTGCTCTGGCTCCATGTTCCGCTTTATTTCCCCAGCCATAGCCTGTCATTCTCTATCACATAACACTGTTTATTTCTTCATATCTTACTTCCTTATTAGTATCCGAAATTAACTTGCTTACATATTTTTGTCTGCTTGTTTATTTTTCATTTGCTCCCATGAAATGTAAGTTTCATAAGGTTAAGGAACTATGTGTCCTATATCCCATAAGACAGTTTCTAAAACAGTGTCTGGAACACAGTAGGCATTCAGCAAATGTATAGAGGCTGAAAATGGGCATGAGAAGTGTCCAAAATGTAAAGCACATGCAAGCTGGCTACTTTGATTTCGTATTAAAAACTACTTTTGATTTGTCTAGATGTGCATATTGTTTACTTAGAACAATTGTTTCCTCATAAGCCTTGTGGCTGTCAGAGTTTTATTTTCTTTTTTGCTCTTTTCTTAAGATCTCTAGAAAGTTTTGGCTTAGTGAACTATGGTGAAGGCACAATAAGCTTAGCTGTTGAAACAGGAGGCATTTTTGCATTTTGCAAAAGGAAATAACATAGGAATGACCCTTTTTGACTAGATCCTGAGCTTGATGTGGAAATCAAATAATCACTAAGGGGACCAAACAAGAACAGACCAAGAGAGAAAGCTCTGGTCAAAGAGAAGGCCTCATCTCTTGGGCTGTGATGAGACGCCTTGAATGCACAGTTGTGCCTCCTGTGACTTGAACCACTTTAAAGGTGGTCTTTCACTGAGACCAGCTATTATTGTGAAAGGTCAAGTTTACCTGAAGAAAATTTACTGTTAATAAGTTTATTCAATGCAACCACATGGGGAATATCATTTTGATGGGAGAGATAATCCTTAGCCACTTCAGCCAAAACTAAAAATGCCTCAATTGCTGGATCAAAATGTGCATGCATTAAAGAAAGACAGGCGAAGATGATCTTGTTGCTGGTTGGTTGAATGCTTGCCCTGGGGAGGCAGTCAAGCCGGTATTAATGTCAGCTCTGGAATCACGGTAGCTATGTCCCAATCATTAACTCTATGATCTTAATTTTATAAGCCTCAATTTTCTCATCCAGAAGTTGAAGACAACGATGACAACAGTCTTTTAAGGTTGTTTAGATGATTAAGTGGGCAAAAAATACACATACAGAATCTACATACATAAGAACTAACAACAGTATGTGACACACGGTAAGCACTTCAGAACGGTTAGCTACTATTATAATCCTGCTTTCTTATCAGTCACCTGAAGAGGGAAATAAAGATCTGACTGGTTCTGTAGCGGCTCTGTGGTTCTGCAGCAGTGGCTCCTTGAGGTGAAGTATTTCTAGTGCTCTCTCCGAGCTCTGGAGAAGTAAGTATCCCAGGCCCTTGATATAGTAGCGAATAAATCAAGTGAAGGGGACACATTTCTGGAATCACAGTGACGGGGAGCAGGGGTTGTTGAAGTCACACATGGATTTAGCTTTCCATGACAATTATTCAATGTTACTAGTTTTCTGTGTTACTCATTTGGAGGAAAACTAGGCCTTTTTTTTGAAATGTATTCTTTTCACTAAAGACTCACATTAAAAAGTCTTATCTTTTGGGTATATTAATGAGAACAGAATATGAGAAAACTAATTCATGTGTTTGGCTTTTAAAGACTTCTGTTTTTATTAGAGGTAGAGCTTGTATTTTTTACTTCAAAATATAGTTCATATGAAATAACTCGTGTTTGTTAACCACTGTAAATCCAGAGGAGAATATGTGTGCATGTATATATTTGTATTCTCTTTAAGTAGTTGTTAAAATGAAAGAGAAAGCATGGCTTGGTTTGATATTTGCCTTGCTTGATAAAGTCTTATGATATTTGCCTCGGTAACACCATTGCATAGAGATCTAGACTTTCTTTGGGTATTGCTTATTTATTGGCCTAAATCACAAAACAGGGTGATTTCTCTGCATTATCCAATTCCATAAGCCCTCATCAGTGCACTCCCTGGGAAGTGTGAATCCATAATGTCAAAAGAAGAAGTTTTCGTATTTAAAAAATAAATAACAAAATGATTAAGATTTGGGGGAATATATAGAAAACAATAGTTAGGGGTCTCATAGTCCAAATGTTCATCAGGTAGTCATTAATGCTCAGCCATGCACTGGTTCCCTCCTGGTGTGCAGAGCTGAGGATACGTAAGCAAGGTCCCTGTCCCTAAGGAAGCTCACAGTTTGGGGGTGGAGGGGAGAGGGAAAAACTGGAAAGCATTCTTGAGGGATTCTCACTATCACAGCTAAATTACGTAGCTATATCTATCTAACTATTTGTTGTTTTTATTTGGTGCTTTGTTCTCTGGCACCGGGAGCTGCCATTTAGTTTATGCTTGCAGAATACTAGTCCATATTCTGGCAGGTGCTCTGGCTGTCTGGAGGTGACCTATGCTCGGAAAGCTGACTGAGACCTCTACCTGCTCTCCAGCCAGACCTTGGTTGTTTCAGTTAAACCTTTAATGGATTTCACTTTAGATCAGCTGCAAGCAACAAATGCCTATTCTGAAGATAATACATCTGGTGGGAACTTTATTGATTTGACAAGATTTATTGGTAAATACATCTTCCTTCCTAAATTATTTGAGTTGTTACATTTACCAATACAGATTAGTTAGCTCTATGCTTGTCTATTTTTGTTCTTTCTATTCTCTTCAATTAAGTATTTACTAATGTCCTTGTTATAGTCTTGTTATTCTTATCAAGAATAACAAGGCTGTGTAAATGTAGACCCAGACCTACTATTTTAACTATTATGAAATTATAATGTGTTTTAATATGTGACAGCAATTCTTCTCATTTTTTTTTAATTTTAAAGAACTCTGTGCCTTTTTATTTATAATTAATCTTAGAGTATTTTGTCAATTTTTAAGTTACTTATATCTTTTGGAATTTCATTAAATTTATAAATTACTTTAAAGATTACTACAACTTAACAGTATTTATTCCTCAAGTTCCTGGAAGTCATTTATATCTCTCAATAAAGTTTTATGGTTTTCTTCAAATAGGGCTTCTCCCAAGCAGGGTTTTAGAGGACCGGAACAAACTAGAAAATGACTGGAATTACCAAGTCTGTGAACTCAGAGGGTTCACCGTGCCATTTCAACTGAATACAATTCACAATAATAAAATTTGACTTTGGAAAGTAGTTCACAGAAAGCGTCTTATTTGATCCTCTCATTTATTGTTAAGTGGACACTCCTATAATCTCTAATTTTCACATACCCTCTGCCCAAGATGCTCTTTTATCCCCATTGATGTTATCTTTAAGTTCTATATATCTTTCAAAATTAGCTAAAAGGTTACTTCTTTCCTAAAACTTTTGTTTTTTCCTACAACTTGTTTGGATATAATTGATGTACAATACTGTATTAGTTTAAAGTGTACGACATATTGACTTGATATAAGGGTGTGTTGTGAAATGATCGCCCAGTCAGTTTACTCCCAGAGCATTTCTTCATCTCCCTAACTCATCATTCAGAGAAGCCTTCTTTTCTCTTAAATGCCCTTGTCTATGTCTCTCATAGGGAATGTATAATTTGCATTTCATTATGTCTGTGCAAGTCTCTGGATCACTACAGCACCAGCGTAGGTCCTGCCACACAGAGGACACTCATGTGGCCATATGGTGAACGGTTGCCCATGAATCTGGCTGCCCGGCTGCCTGGCTGCGAGGCTGGAGAAGCTGAAGTGCGGGCGGCCTTGTGCATGGCTGACACCTCCAATGAAGCAACAGCATTCACTGAGTCATGGGATGCACATGTAAGGCTTAGGAGACCAATCTCCATCACTGGTTTTATTTCATATTTTGTGGTAGTAGTAAGTAGTAAGTCCTTCCCTGAAAGAATATTGGAAATGCCATAGATGCAAAAACATCATTATTTCATATCTCACCTCCCTCTTCCTTCTCTCTTTTTTTGATACTGAATGAGGTATTTTTATATTTTTATAGGAGTGTTTTGTGAAACCAGATCTGTTTATATATATATATATATATATATATATATATATATATATAAATGTTATCACCTTAAGAGGATTAGAAGAGGTCTGGATTCCAATGTGTTTCATTTTTTAATGAAAATGAAGTAATATAAAGGCAGCAATATAATGCTTTGTATTGTTAAGTCAAAGCAACATTTTAAACATACAACAGAAGATGCATATACCTGCTAGCAGACACACTTACAAACTTATAATGTATGTGTAGTTCAGTCACAGTCTTTCAAATGAACACCTGAAGACTTTGACGGAGTGAATAGATAGGTATGATGCAAATTCTGCTACAATAAACAGAAGATGTACCAACTTCTTAAGGTTTTTATTGGCAGAATAAAGCACCTTGCATATTGAGGACTGGAAGAAACATAATAAAACAGTGAAATATTTATTGTGTTAGCATCCCAACCTCCATGGAACTTATGAAAAAAGGAACATTTCTCTTCTCATTCTTAAGAAAACATAAAGGGGAACTCACTGCAGATTGCTTTTGTAAGCATAATGAAATAAAAATAATAAACACAGAGTCCTGACTTCCAGGGGAAACCCGTGTTGCTCTTCTGTGTCCCAATTTATTTTTCGTTCTGCTACAACCATCCGTCGCCACCAGTTTCTTTCCTCTCTCTTCAAACAGAAAGAGGTCAACCTAAACGTGCCTGTCAAGGATCGGACAGAACAGACTCACGGGCCAGTCAGAGTTTGTTGGGGTACTTACTCTCCCCTTACATTTTGCCTCAGGTGCTGGATTTTTTTTTTCCTGTCATGAAATTTATATATTTTCTTTTCCTGAAAGAATGCAAACATAAAGCACATAGATTATTCCAAAAACTTTCAGACATGGTATACTAACTAAAAAAATTAGAATATTTTTCACTGTTAGGAGATCTACAATGATAACAAAAAAAATAGGTAGAAAGTGAAATGTCTGAGAGCTTAAAGGATATATTTTTTTAAATATAGAACTTTTGCATATTCCTTATATGAAACCTTTTACTTTTACTATACTTTTTAAATGGAGCTGGGTCTATGCATCGAAAGTCACATGAAAATTGAAGTGTTTTTATATACAGGTCAAAAGAAAATACCACTCTCTCTCCCTTTTTATCTTTTTTTAAAATTTATCACCTAGATGGTTCAGGTTAATTATTTTTCTGACCTAAATCTACCAGGAAATGACTTTAATTATCCAGTTAACCTTGCATGTGTAACAACGATTAAGTAAGGCACAGGACAAGAAGAATATATTTTTCTAAAGTATAACTTCACTTAACCTGTTTATATTGATATCATGTGATTAAAAATAAAAAGAAAAATAATTTCTCAGTTAACTTGAATTAACTCAGGCCTTCTGCCAAAACTACGCCATAAGCACCCAATGGCCAGGAGACCGTGTGCCAGCTGCTCAAGCGTACGGAGCTCAGGGCCGTCCTGCTGCCTCAGGGTGAGCCTCGAGCCCAGTAGGGTGCCCTGCCAGTTTTCTAGGCTGCTGTAACAGGGAACCAGGAACGGAGTGGCTGAAAACAACAACAGAAACGTATTCTCTCACAGTTCTGGAGGCGAAACGTCTGTAGTCAAGGGCCAAGCTCCCCTTGAGACTCTGGGTAGAGTCCCTCCTCAGCTCTTCTTGGCTTCTGGTGCTGCTTCTGGCCTGGAAGTCCTCGGCTTGAGCGGCGATGCTTGCACCTCAGCACCCATTTCTGTCATCCCCAAGGTGCTCTCCACATGGCTGTCTCCTTATAAGGACACCAGCCATTGAATTAAGGGGTCACCCTAATCTAGTATATTTCATCTTAAATAATTACATCTGCAAATCCTGTTTCCAAATACCATCACATTCTGAAGTGCTGGGTATCGGGGCTTCCCCTTATCTTTCGGGGGGACACAATGAAACCCATAATAAGTGCCTAGCTTTTGTTCTTAGGATATTATCTGCCCACACTGCTGAATTCAACGAAGGCCTCCATGTTCACACACGTGATGAGCACTTACGTGTCTCAGTCATACCCAGCCTCCTACAGGCACGTCCACTGCTGATTACCCCTACCAGCCCAGCCGGAAACTGCCCTCTCTTGTCGCTTGGCAATGTTCCTGATAGGTAGAACTGGTAATTATGAAAATGATAAGAAATTTTTGGCTGTCAAAATGACTAATCAACTCCTACCACTAAAGTTCTGTCAAGGCTTATCTGGTGAAACAAACCCATATCACTTTTTACTTCCCCATTTTGGTATTCTGTGGGCTTATCTGTGTTCTTTAGGGTCCTTTTATTTTTCTTTTCTAGTAGACTTTCCTGAGGTGACATTATCTACCTGTGTGCCTTCAACTGCCACTTACATGCGAATAATTGCCATGCTCATATGTCTTTCCCAGCTTTTACATCTCAACTGCCTACTGGAAACTTCAATGTGGTAGTACTCCAGGAACCTTAAATTTTTCATATTTCAAACTGAGCATGTATTTCCTTCAGAAGCAAAGATATAGGCATCATTCTAGAATTCTACTCATCTTTACCATGTCCATATTCAGTTGTCCATTAAGTCTCATCTATTCAACTTTTAAACAACTCTTGTCTGAACCTTCCTAATTATCCCAATTACTAAGTTCAAGCTCTGTTTCTTTCCTGGACTATTGCAATGCCTTTCCTATAGGCCCTTCTATTTGCAGGCATATTTCACTGTAATCAGTCTTCTGTATGATAGCTAGGATGATTTTCAAATGGCATTTCTGAACACATCTCTTTCTTGCTTAAGGTTGGTCCACCACCAGTATAGTTTAATGAATGCGTTTTAAACTCCTCAGTTTCAGAGTGCTGGTGTACCCCTCTGGCCACATCTTCTGCAACCATGCTGAGCTATGATCTGTTCTCTGGATGCAGCATGCTGTTTTCTGCTCTTGTACCTATGCTCCTGAAATACGCTCTGCTAGGAAGAAACTTCCACTATATTCCATCCTGCTAACATATGAGTCTTTTAAAATTCTTTTTAAGTAAATAGAATCTTCTTTAGGAAATCTTCATTGCTTAAAGAGACCCCTAGACTGCATTACAATTGAACACATTTTTAAAGACCTGGATTATTTGAATTGAACATATTTTTTATTTTTATTAGTCAATATAAAGATTAGAATTCTCCTTCAGACCATTGCACAATTAACTGGAAAAATTAATTGTACTAACAGAGTTCTTCCAGCCCACTTTAACTGCTTAATTATTTTGAAGCCAAAGCACATGTGGAGGTGGATTAGCACAGTCCTAGGATTAAGTTGGATTGATGACTATTCAGCCAGCATTTCCACTGAGTAGCTATTAAAGTTATTTGGTCTAAAAAATTCTTACTCTGAGGCAGTTTCATTTCAAATGGAAAAGTAATGTACCGAATGGTAAACAATGGGGTTGATGATGTAGGCTGTCTTGGAACTGAACTGAAAATCACCTAATCAATCACAAATTTTTGGCTGTCATAATGACTGAATTACCTGGGTGAACTATCGTGTGATGAAAAAGAGCCTAGTTATATAGACTATCTGACCTCTGTGTCATCAGTTGTACTACAATCTGATTGATTACCCTGTGACTGGCCTAAACTATCTGGAAAATGATCAATTTTCTGTCATGTCTAATTCTGTCCATATTACAATGCAGGCTATTGCTAAGACTGCATTATAGTCAATTCTCCATCACTGGTGAGCAAGGTCACTGTAATTGGTGATACATGAAGCCTTTTCTCATCATGTGAATAGGGGAATTCAGATATAAACAGTGCCTTAAAAAATGAATCATTTAATTTAATCAGACTATCTGTAGTTAAGTGATAGTACTTCTCTCAAGAGGTACTTGAAAAACCTGGTCTTCTCATTTCAGCATCTCCATTGCTAACTTCCATCATGATTTTGAAAATATCAGATGTTTTTCCACCTGCATGCATTTGACTTTTTTCCTTGTTTTATTCTTGTGTCACATTATGAGGAAAAACTGTTAATTTTAAAAATATCAGTAAAAGTGCTACAATGAGAGAGTGGGTGATACAATAAAAGGATCATGTAGTACATGTTTTGCAAGCTACAGAATCTCTAAAAATAGTCGTTAGTCTACTGATAATGTGTGGAGTGACTATAAATACTTAGAAGAGAAAAGCTTTAGCCTTTTGATTTCCATAAGTCCACACTTACATTCTTGTTTTAATAGTGGAAACCAAACATTGGACATAGGCTAAGAAAAAGGCTAATAATGTTTAAGTGCTTTAGCTGCTAGATCACTAAAACTAATTTTACTCTTATGGATCATGAATATAATGTTGAGGTTCACTGAATTTCATTTATATAATCCTGAAGTAAGGATGTCTTGCAGAATATGTTAATAGTAGCAATTCCTTTCAGAAACTCTCTGTATAGTTGGCATTTAACATGGTTAAGGCATACAGGTATTTTATCTATCACTACCTTTGATTTGCTATTCGATGCAACATCAATTGTACTATCAGAATACTTTAAAAAAGATGTTACAGAGATAGAATTAAAAATGATTCTGATTAGTTTAAAAAGAAACCCTACAAAGTACAATTTTCTTGAAAACTTAGCATATCTATAGAGTTCAAGACGTTTATACCAAGTGATGGATACGGCCAAAATAAAGTTCACTGGAATTTAAAGAATTAAAGAGGTAGTTATAAAAAGCTATGGAACAACTTGATATCAATTAAATTTTAGGACTTAAGAAGCTTATGGATTTATTTTTAATTTTTGACCCTTGATGACAATTTTAAAGTATTGTGAGTAACACTTTAGAGCCTGATTCCAGTCTGGGCTTGCTTTTGTTTGTGTCTTTCCATTTTGACATCAGCTACTGCTTAAAGATTCTGATTGCTTGGGTTAACTGTCATGTCTTTAAATTATTTTTTTTTAGTTTTTCTTTAGTTTATTAGAAGCTCATGAATTCTGGAATATATTTAGGATGTAAATTAACAAAAGGAACAAAAGCTTCATGTATAGTAAACTTTCTTACTTAAAATCCAACTCTTTTAATGACGTGTGGCGTGTTGCCTATGATGCATGCCCAAGAAGGATGCACGCACATGTGCATCAAAGACTCACGGGTGAATGAGCGTGAGTTCATTTTTCATGTTAACCCTAAATTGAACATGACACAGATGCTTCTCAAAAATAAAATGGATCAATATATCGTGATGTGTTCACATGATGCGGTATTCCACACATGAATATGAACAATTTAAAGCTATAAGCGGCACCATTGATGAATCTCACATACACACTTTTGAGCAAAAAATGCTTGACAAAATAATATATACTGTATATTTCCATTTATACAAAGTTCCAATTATAGTGTTAGAAGTCACCATAGATCTCTCTAGGGAGGAGGAACGAGGTAGTGATCGGGAGGGGACACAATAAAGGCTGCCAGAGGGCATCCTTTCTTGATCTAGGCAGCTGTTGCATAGATTTATTCATTTTGTGATAATTTCTGGGTGATTTGTAAACTCATGTATATTCATATTATACTTCAATAAATGGCTTATAAAATTAGATTTTTAAAAAAGAGAACTTTGAAAACTATCACCCTCATCTGGGAGGAACAAAGCAATATTTTTTTTTCACAATTTATTTTATTTTAGTATCATTAACCTACAATTACATGAGCAATATTGTGATGATTAAACTACCCCCTTCATCAGGTCCCCCCCACCAACCCTATTACAGTCACTGTCCATCAGTGTAGTGAGATGAGAATCACTACTTGTCTTCTCTGAGCTGTACAGGCCCCCCCGTGCCCCCCCACCCTATGTCTGCCAATCGTAATGCCCCTTTTACCCTCTTATCCCTTCCTTCCCGCCGTTCTTCCCCAGTCCCTTTCCCTTTGGTAACTGTTAGCCCGTTCTTGGGTTCTGTGAGTCTGCTGCTGTTTTGTTCCTTCAGTTTTTTTTTTTTCTTTGTTCTTATACTCCACATATGAGTGAGATCATTTGGTACTTGTCTTTTTCGGCCTGGCTTATTTCACTGAGCATAATACCCTCCAGCTCCATCCATGTTGTTGCAAATGGTAGGATTTGTTTTTTCTTATGGCTGCGTAATATTCCATTGTGTATATGTACCATATGTTCTTAATCCATTCATCTACTGATGGGCACTTAGGTTGCTTCCATTTCTTGGCTATTGTAAACAACCATTCTGCATTACATATTTCACTGTCCATATAGTTCTTCATT